>JAQGAS010002402.1:0-10734 GCA_034686365.1 Pachymerium ferrugineum
GAACTGTTGCATGCTCTAGGATTCTGGCATGAACATTCTCGCTCTGATAGAGATAGTTATATTAAGATTCTTTGGAAAAATATAAGAGCAGGTAACTTGCAGAGAGTGTATTACGTATTAGTTGAAAGCTCTTGAATCTTATTAACTATTTTTAGCAAATGTAGTATTGCAATGCATTGCTGTTATTAATGTGTTTCTAATATTTCATTTAAAAGGAAGGGAAAACAACTTTGACAAACGGTTTGGGTACGTGTTTGGTGAGAAGTATGACGTAACATCCGTTATGCATTACGATTTGTACGCATTTTCCCGTAATGGAAAACCAGTTAAGTTTAGGGTTTAGAAAATTCAAATTAATGTTTATACCTTACGATTTTCGATTTCAGACAATCCAGGTTCTCTCGGGAGAGAAAGTAGTGAAGAAAACATTGAGCAGTAGTGACATCTATCGGATTAAAAAGTTGTATAATTGTTAGCAGAAGTGGTTTTTTGGTGTCAGCTTCATTTGTTTACATTTTCTTACAACTCTGAAACATTAAAATATAAAATTATCATCCATTTTACTATATGTTAAATAAAATTTGTAATAATTAAAATTTATCATCTGTATTTGTTTATTTATCGTTCTCTTTGGTTGAACCGCACCATACGGAAAAATTGGCAAAAATAGTATCCCGTTTTGATCCTTGAAATTATAGTAAATTTAAACTATATACTGTATCAATTTACAGGAAACTAAGATCATAAAACATTCATTAGACTTATCTTATAGGATCTACCATAGTCTTATATTGTGTGTAATACAACTTCATTATAAATGTGTTCGATTTCTTATAGCTTAAAAATCGAACTTTAGAAAGCAGTATTTTGGGAGTTTATTTAATCATAGCCGTATGATTTAACGTCGGTCAAGAATTATAACGCATTTTCTAAAAACGGGAAAGCGGTAAATACTGCCGGGATTTTTACAATATCACGTATATTAAAATTACCTGAAATTTCAGGCCGGCAAGTCCTGTCGGGAGCAAAGTAGTGAGAAAAACTGTTGAGTGATAGTGATATCCGTCGGGGTTAAAGCTTTGTACAGTATAACGGGAGCTAACCCTTGATATTTCTGTAGGTTGATTTCTGCAGATTCTTCCTAGTCTGAAAAATTAATTTAAATACAATTTAAAAATTATTAAATTAATTTAATTTTTCATTTCATTTACCGTTGCTGTTTGTGCGTGCTGAATGTCGATTTTCTTGGGCGATAGCAGCGCCGCATTTACGGGAAAAGCGAAAGGGATAAAGCAAAATTAAACGAAAAATATAAAGCAGAATTAAACGTAGTCAAATAAATATATACATTTTATCCCTCTCACAAACATTCATAAATACTTCAACTTTTGTTTAAATAATAAATAAGCTATCATGAGAGTAGATCACCATCTACCATCTAGTGACAGTAATACGAACTAACCACAACTCAGTTTACATTTGTTATTCTTTCTTTTAATTTCATTTAAATCATCAATACGTGTTGATGTTTTTGATTTGTGAAAAAATTTTATAAATGTAACAGAAGAGACGTCGAAAAAGACTTACTAGACTGGATTAAAAAATACATTTTCGTTTTACCCATTCTCATGTCTATTGAAGTATTAAACTCAAAAACAAATTTTACATTTAGCAAATTAATTAAAAATCAAAATTATATTAAAGCTCAATTTCAATCGATTTTATTTCCCGTCAAACTGTTATTGGTTTACCTATAATAAAAGTTAAAATTATCTAAAACAGTAGCAATTTAGCCATTTACCATAAACTCCAGCTTTTTTGCAATACTCGTTACATTCATGTTCTTTACCAAATTTGATAATTGCCTCTCGATAAAAATTGCCCAAATTAAACAACCTATTAATTTTAATAAAGATTTTTAATAATAAATTGAGTTTTGGGGTTAACTTACTCCTCATTCTTATACGTGTGGTATTTTGTAGCGACTTCCGGATCCGTTAAGCAATTGCCAACACCTGTAAAATTTTGTATAAAAAAAAACTAAAAGAAGAATATAAACAGTGTAAAAGTCAGTACGTAAACAATTTTGTGCCGTAATAATGTTCGTAATTTGTGAACGTAACACGTGATATTTTAAACAACTTTGAATTGTTTAATTCATTATTGCCTTAAAAGAAGGGGTCTCACAAAAATTTAAAACATCGGAGACGAAAGACGGTGTTTGTTATATCTTTTCCTTCCATTTCACACCTCCATGGGGAGGGGGGATGCACGTAAGCCTACTGTTAATTTAAGGTCTTGTGCGGGCATATTATTAGAATAGCTTACTGAGCTCCGGTAAAGGGGGGTTTCCCCCTCCCCCCCCCCCCCCCCAATCAGCATTTTTGAACCGTTTAGGGCCCCCAAACTGCTACCGTAAGAACGGCCCTGGAAGTTGTCTTAAGCCGTCACGTCTCTTTGTTAGAGGCGTCTCATACGTCATATCTGGGTTAAAAATATGAAAATCTTTAAACCACCCCCCCCCCATTTTAAGTTTTTGTACCTTGTAGGTCTGTAAGAATTGCTTGATGTCCTGTTTGTTCCCAGGAAAAGTGAACCAAAGCGGATACGAGTGGGAATAGTTGTGAATGTATATGAATTTGTTCCATATCGTTGTTGTAATATTTATTGTACGTTCCATTTAAAAACGGTTCCAAGGTACCGTATGTATCATCTGGAAATTGGACAACATCGGCTTCTATAATACTGAAAACCGAAATTATAATTTTTATTTACTTAGTGACTTTATTTTTTTTGGTTTGTACCTCAAGCGTTTTGGAGAAATTCCACACTTAGCAAGAAACTCTTTGCCAATACGCCTAGCAAACATTTGGGTTTTTACTGTCTAAGTAAAATGGATGAAATCATTAGTTTGTGAATGACGGAAAATAATCAAAGTTTATACTTTCTTGGCAAGTTTTTCAGACATCTCGGCCGGACTTTTTTCTTTATCAATCAAGTGTTCTGGATGAAATGTCTAGTTTTGAATAGTAAAAATTTTCAAAATTTAATTTTTTAGAAATTATCATTATACTTTTAAGACATAGCTTCGGCCATTTATCGGCACTGACCAGGCACACCTAAATGTTCCGTTCTGTAAGTGCTGATAATTTGTTATTTTCACGTCTCCTATGTAAACGAATTTCTTGGTTTTTATATCAAATGTTAGCTGACGGATTGGAGCACCTTGGAGCCAATTGGGTATTTTCGATTTTTTGGATAAGGACCTCTTTAAAAAAGTGAAGATTGCTGCAAAACAAAATTTAAAATTTAAAATGTGTTTCGAAATGTTTAAATAATTTATCCACCAATAATCGGTGCAGAAAGCGTAGCAAGCACTGGAAGAGAATTTTTAGTTAATCAACGTTTTACAATTTTATAAACTGTTAATATTTTCATACCATTTAAAGTCAATTCAATAGTTGACGTACTTTCATCAGTAGCAACATATTCAGTATTTTCAGTACCATATTCAATAACACTCTTCAAGTTCACTAGAAAGTTTCAAAATTTGTAGTACTTGGCGGGCTTCAAATGCAAATTACTTTTCAACTCACTTTTTTCAACCCGTGGAACTGTTTCTTTATCAACCTGGTATTGACCGATCCTTGTAAAATGTGTCTTATGGACTGGAAAAAAAATTTTATTTTATTAACCAAAGAATATCAATATTCTTTGTTTTTTAACTAATGGCAGGGCTCGCCAAATACAATTTTGTGCTCGCAGCGAATTGCCGCGAGGAAATTTAAAACTCACGGCATAAAATAACAATTGGAATTAAGTAAACAGTACAACAGTCAAGAGTCAAACCGCTAAGCCTTCGATAACCATTTCAACTTGTAGTTGACAACCAATATCTTACGGCAAAATGCCGTTACCAGAAGTGTGGTTTCACGGCAAAGTAAAAAAAAACTCCCGGCTAAACCGAGAGGCCCTGAGCATTTGGCGAACCCTGTAATGGGATATTTTTGTACCGTCACCATCATCAGACATCTTTTCGTCAATTAAATTTTCTTCAGGGATCGCTGGGGAAGTTTCACACTTTTTAGTATTTTGGAATCAAAATTATCCTTAAACATACTTTTGTCTCCATTTGGAACTGTTTCATTATGACCGATCCTTGGGCGAATCATCTGATAGGCTGGAAGAGAATTTTTACCTAAAGTTACTTGTCGAAATTTCAGCTTGTAGCAATTTCCCAAACACAGTCATGACGTTTCGGACGACGATAAATGCCTCCTTAGAAGTTATGTCTCATACGTTACACTTCTTTGTTATTGTCGTCTTACACGTCATGCGTGGGTTTGGGAAACTGAAATTTAGACATATAACATAATGCAAAATTATCTTTAAACGTACTTTTGTCATCCTGTAAAAATATTTCTTCTTCTTTTTCTTCTGTTTCGTCTTCTTTTTCTTCTGTTTCGTCTTCTTTTTCTTCTGTTTCATCGTCCTGTTTTTGACCGATCGTTTCTTCTGCTGGCTTTTTTAGTGCGATTCGTTTTCGGAAAGCCGTCGGGCTTGGGACATGGAAAGGAACTCTATTGTTTATCCAAGGCATGATTGTTGTGTTACCTGAGGCCAGACATACTGTAAGAGAATTTTGTTTTTAACCACTTTTATCTATCATAAATCTTTTTGTCCAATTAATAGAGGAGTAGAGCACCACCTCTATAACATTTATTCAGCAATCGAATTAACTAGGAGGTGGTCAACTTTTTAATATTTTGCACTGGGAATTACCAAATTTAGTTTTAATGACTTACCACTTTGTGCAGGTCGTGGTACCGATACAGCTTGAAACATCTTTGAATTAAATTTGAAATGGCTTTTATCTAACTAAAATCGTTCAGTTACTGTTGTTTTTATGACAATTCTAATAGTAACCCTTCGTAGCGCTAAATACACTTTTAGGCGTTATCTTAAATGATTCATAACTTACCAACCAATCAGAGGCCAATGACATAAAACAATGGAAATCGCCTATTTTTTTTCCGGACCACGATATAAACATTTATTTAGGGTGTGTATCCAGATTGTACTAAATAACAAATTATCTTTACCGTATCCTGAAAACAATCAAGTTAAGATAAAAATTAAAAAGCATAAACATAATTTTACAAAAATACTATATTTCGTATAAATTTGATTGACTCTGTTTAAACTTACTCATTGTAAATACCATTAAAAGTACATATGTTTACCATAACTCTTCTATGCCAAATTTTACAATTGCATATCTTTATGCTAATTGACTGTTTTAAACACTACTATAATAAAGGTAATTCTAACAATTGTAAGCAAATATTTTTAAATTAGCCTTACTTTTGCCTTCAACGTTATAAAAGTTTTTCAAATCAAGTTGAAAGATTATCTCATGGCGTTTCATTTCTATTCTTGGCCAGATCTGGCTCGAAATCTATTTGGTTAATATTCGACTATCGTAGTGTAATCCTCCAGAGCAGATGAGTGTTAAAAATGAACAAATTAGTACCGAAATTAACAACAATTCGTAGCTTTGATTCAAAATCAATTTGTTTGGTTTTGAGTCTTAAACTTTTAAAATTCATCCACTTTAACGTCAATTCGGTCGTCAAGGACTTTCATAATGTCCATGGAATAAATAAAGTAAATTCAGAAATCTGCATTAATACCAAAATATCATGTAAATTAATATTACCTTAAATTTTCAGCAATTCAAGTTCGGTCGGAAGCGGAAAATAATGAGAAAATAAAATTAAAGTGTGATATTCGTGAGTTAAATCTTTGTGTAACTGTGAGCGTAAGCGTTGGTAATTCGGTAGGCAATGACAAACAAATCATTTCTATACCTAGATTGAATAAAATTCTCAAATTAATTTTTCATTTCATTTTAACGTTGCTGTTTTTCCGGCAATGGCGATCTTCGTGGTGGGCGACAACAGCGCCGCATTTACGGGTTATGTGATTAAAAAAGCAAAATTAAATGCTGATAAATAAATAAAAATTCATTTTATAATTTTTTTAACATTCTTGCAACATTTTAATAAACATTCATGTATGCATAAGTAGTTAAACATTTGTTTAATAATAAATACGTTTTAGTTGACGAAGCGACTCATTTGCCATCTAGTGACTAAAACAATCAACTCACCACAACTCATTTACATTGCTATTCTTTCTTTTTATTTCATTTAAATCATCAATACGTGTTGATGTTTCTATTTTGTGATAGACCTGAACAAGTGAAGTATTAGAAGAGTCATTGAGTTTACCTAAAAAAAAAATAAAAAATTTATTGAAGTTATTCGAATTAATACATTAAACTATACCTATCACGGGTAAATGGTCAACATACACAGAACCGCAACTAGCAGGTTTAACTGCAATTAAATCAACCTATTAATCCAAAAAAAAAATTATGTCAAATGTCTTATTACATATTTTACATCAAACAAACCTTTCCTGAACGTCCAATTGAATGATACTGAATCGTTTGACTTTCACCCCAAACCACTACAGCTTCTGTTCTTGGAAAGCCAAAAAAGTCATTTCTAATCAAACTGCGAATTTTTCCCTTCTCAAACCGCGTTCCGTACAACAATTGACTCAACATTTTTAACCCCCAGCTTTGTTGATGACGCAAAATGACTTCAGCACCAGCGACAAGACCGGAAATGATAAGTTTTCTGCTGTTATAACGTTGCTGCATTAAAACTTCATTTGTAACTTCATCCAAACTATAGAAATAAACAAGAAAAAATTAGATTTTAATGGTTTTGTAAACAGTAAATTATGATTAACTTCTCATCTAGATGTGTTACTCTCATAAATTCGTGACTGATAGAATGTTTGCCTCCATGATAACATGTTGAGCACAAATCGTAGTCTAAACATTCAGTGCAGTGCCATCGAGGATCTCGTATTGGGTTGGTTAAACATCCATTACAAGTGAAGTGAGACTCAAAATCTGTGAATTAATAAGAAACAGATTCAGCTTGCAACTTTTTCTAAAAAAGAGGACATAGTAAACTAATGTTCCCTTAAAATTCCCACTGTACATTTTTGTTGAACACAACATCAAAACTTCAGCTATTTGACACGAGGTGGCAGCACACCCTGGATCTAGTTAGATCCACACTTAAATGCCGAAAATTACATATTGGGAACGCACCTAGAGAGTTGTAACTTTTTTCTAATAATGAGGGCGTACTAAACTATGGTCTCTTAAAATTTTATGTTTCCCACTCGTTTAGTTTACAAGACATAAATTTTTACATTTTACAATTCACTCCTTCAAAACTTAGATGACAAAAATAAAATATTGAGAAATTACCTAGATGAGTGTAATATTTTTCCTTAGAAAGAGGGAATACTGAAGTACATGTCTTCAAAATTTCAAGAGTCCCATCCTTATGATTTATAAGATATGAATTTTTACATTTTGCAAAACACAACGTCAAAACGTTCGACTACTTGACACTAGTTAGCAGCACTCCCTGGACGTGGTCGTATTTACTAAGTTAATAAATACCTTCTACGCCAAAAAATACAATATGTAAGAATTCGTATTTTGTAAACTATAACGATAGAAGTCACACGGCTTCATTGAATACAATTTCGAATGACTTCTTTCTTAGATATGTCCTACTTTCCTATGCGGCGCATGGTGGACAGTTTTGTCTCTAAATCGAGCACCAACCCCATTGGGCTACTAATAAAAAACAAAATAGCTACTTTTATCATCGAAGAAAGTTAAAGTATTGATAGTTTATCATCAGTTACGTGAATTTTGTTATCTGCTGCAAGCTCAAGAGTATTTAGTAGTAATACTTTACTTTAAACACAAATTTTCATTTTTCAAAATAAATTGCATCTTTTACTTACATTTATCACTCGTATCTACAATCCTTAAACTTGCTTTGCTGAAATTACAAGTAGTGGAATTGCCATTATCCCATTGCACCGTCATTTCACCCTCTGATGTTAGATTTTCAATGACACCCATTTGACCATTGCCACCATCTTCATTACCAAAATTCCTTTCTGGACCTCTGATCACTTTTATACCAACAGCCAATGGTTTTTCAGTCGACATGATTATTATTCTTCAATCTACTGAAAATGTTAAAGCACAATCAAAAAACATTGTCAAATATTATCTTATCACTATGTAGTTAGTTCCTGAAGACTTTGTACCAGTGGCGTAAATAGGGGTATTCAGAGTATTCAATGAATACGGGCCCCGAGGACCATAGGGGCCCCCAACCATTCTTGAATACCTTACACAAATTTATAGTTACGCCAGTGCTTTGTACGCACTTACATTACATAAATCAAATATTGTCTTCAACATAGTCAACTCAGATTGATTGATTATGACGCCACATATTGGTGGAAATTTCTGCTTGTTTTATATTACTTTCAATAAGTATTACCGCAATTGAATGGAAAACTTTTTGCCAAGTTATATCAATTTTATATTATATTGCAACTTACAATTAATTAAAAGAAATTCAATTATAAATCATAAGAGGCTTTTTTAATCAATGGCTGTTTAATTTAGTGTACGGGTTCACTTACTTTTTCAATTTTTTTATAATAGATCGCTAGAAGAGTCGGGCAACAAATAGCCTAAATAAAATAGTTGACACGCATCACTTACATCACTTTTCTAGTATTATAATTCCAATTACAACGTGGGAGTCAGTCATAAATGAAATTGCATCTCTTAAGTAGTAGTTGCTCTAAAAAGAGTGAAACCAACTTTAAACTATTTTTAGTTATGTTTCCGATACCTCATATTAATGACCAATCAGTTAATATACACGGGAAAAACCCTCACAACTCAAAGCAATAAATTTATTTAAAAACTTGTACACAACTTTTTTTGGAAAAGTGATTACAAACTTGAAGCGTTTTAAATTCTTCTTAATTTCCGGACCCAAGAACGCCCGCTTTATTTAAAAAAAACCTCAAACTTTATTAATAGGCTTAGGGGACAAAGGTCATCATATAGCTCCACTGGACGTGGTGTGCGTGCTGGGTCCATTCCAGCGATTATAGGTATTCCTGTTACAGATAAAAATTAAAAAGTTAATTGAATAAAAATATTTTTGTTATACCATCGACTCCAGCTCGTTGACAATACTTATTACATTTGTGCTCTTTACCAAATTTTATAATTGCATCTTGTCCCCAGTTTCCACTATTAAACAACCTAAAAAAATAAAAAAAACAAAAAAAATGTAATACATGTAATAATTAACAATTTTATATTTTAACACCTTTCATCCTTATAAGATACTTGTATGGTAGCAACTTCTGGATCAGTTAAGTAGTTACCAACACCTAAAACAATAATATTTTATATATTGTCACTATTGAATTTTACTAAATCGTTTATACCTTGTAGATCTGTAATGATTGCTTCGTGTTGTGTATATTCCCACGAAAAATGAACCAATGCAGAGACTCTTTGAAATAAGGGTGAATCTTTGTCAACTTGACGCATATCGTTGTTGTAATATTTATTGTATTCGCCAAGTAAAAATGGTTCTAAAGTACCATAATTACCATTTGGAAGTTTTACTACAACAGCCTCTAAAACACTGCAAAATACAAAATTATAATTATAATTACAACTATAAGTTTTGTCTAATTTGAGTTATTTACCTTAAAGAATTTCCACATTTAGCGTTAAATGCCTCACATATTCTCCTGGCAAACATCTGTGTTTGCACAGTCTTAAAAATAAAATGTTAAAATTACTATTTTGGTTATGCTATAAAAATCTCTTTGTATACTTTCATTGCATATAGCTTGGATAATTCTTCAGGTGTTTGGCTTTTATTTTGGAGATGTTCTTCAAGAAACTCCTTATTTAAAAAAAAAAAATTAAAATACATCAATCATTTTATAATATTCTATATTTTCGTTTTACCTTTAATACATAATAACTTGTGTCATTCCCTTTTCTCACTTTCCAAGCTCGTCGAAATCCTCCGTCACCTATCTTTTCATGTAGTGTAACTTGTGTCACTTCTAGAATTTTGAATGTTTTTGTATCTGGATCAAACTTTTGTAGAATGATAGCCATAGCTAAAAAGAAACAATGTTCAATTTAAAAGTACAAAGTTTGACCCATATAATTTTTACCATTTGGATCTTCTAATTGAGCTGCAGCAGTTCCAAATGCAACCAAACTCTTTAATAAAATAAAAATTGTAAATTATTACATATCACACCTTTCATCCTTGTAAAAAAATCGTTTGGTAGCAACTTCTGTCTGGATCAGTTAAGTGGTTACCAACACCATAAAACAATAATAACATAACTTATATATTTACCAAAGTTGACTCCGTCACGCTTTTCGGCCTCTATTGGTAAAAACAAAAACAAATAAACAAACAATACTAAAAAACAGCATTGTAAACAATCCGTAGTTTTACCACGGGCTCCCTCTAGTATGTTATATATTGTCACTATTGAATTTTATAAAATAGTTGATACCTTGTATAGATCTGTAATGATTACTTCGTGGTCTGTATATTCGTACTGGTCATTTTCTAAATCGTACTCGTTCTGGTCATTTTCTAAATCGTACTCGTACTGGTCATTTTCTAAATCGTACTGGTCATTTTCTAAATCGTACTGGTCATTTTCTAAATCGTACTGGTCATTTTCTAAATCGTACTGGTCATTTTCTAAATCGTA
>JAQGAS010002403.1:0-10731 GCA_034686365.1 Pachymerium ferrugineum
TTTAAATTTAATGTGTACTTTGAAACGCTTTAAATAAACGTTTATGTAAAAATATTTAATGAACTATTTTCTTACGCCGGATGTCTAATGTGTAATATGAGAGCAGGCGCGCGCTCACTCGATCGCCATCCAGAAATCCTGCATTTTTATTAATTCGTTTGTAAAATTTTAGCATAAATAAAATAAAAGAACTTTTTAAAATAAAGCTACAATGTTTTATTTCATCTGAAAATTATATTCTACGACGGTTACTGAGATCAAAGTGTGACGTCATTACATGACAATTATCAAATTGGTTTTACGGTGACTTGTTGGTCACAACAACTTTATCAATTGAATACTTAATACAGAAGTCAATCTATTTTGAAATTTAAAATAAAATGTTTGAAACAAAAGGACTTTACGTACAATTTAGTTGCAGTAAAATGTCCTACCTATACACACCTGATTGATGTTGAACTGTACAGTGTGGGTGCACTTGTGAGATTTAAACTTTAATGGTGAAATTATACAAGAGAATTTTAAAGGTAGGAAACGTAGGAAACGCTGGAACAATGGTGACACACGAACTCAAAGTTATTGTGTAAATTTGTAATAGAGCTGAAAAACAAAGAATGTAACAATAGATAGAGCTTTTACAAGGAACAGTTGCGTTTATTTCTGCTCCTCCATCATTACCTTGGCTGGCCACCTTAGGTCCCAGCCAAGGCCGACCATAAAGGACCGAGAAGAAATAAGAACCTCAAAATAGGAATTTTACACGACAACCAAATTTTGGCAACAATTTGATATGGTATTCACAACAATGTCTCTTGTTGTCTCTGAGAGAAACGAATATTTGTGGTTACCATTACGGTTTTTAGAGTGCAGGAAAGCTGAAGTTTTGTAGTAGTTATAGATTACGTCTCTCAAAATCCTCTAGTTTTATGCAGTTACGAATAGTGCCAATTTTTTTTTTTGCAACAATAAGATTAATAACAATAGTTTATTACATAAATACACATTTCTTATAAAAGCAAAAAAATAAATTATATCGACGTCTTTATTGGCATTACTGAATTTTAAACTTGATATAAAGATTTAGAAAATAACTCACACGCTACATGATCAATCGTGGCATATAAATGCTGCTAAATAATTACAATCTATTACTGCCCAACCAATACGGGGTCGCAAATGTATAGAAACACACGTCTCGGGGTCTATATAACTAGGAGGAGGCCTAATAAAACAAAATGTAAGAAGTAATTAAAACAATATAACATCTTAAAAGTACTTGAGTCGCGACTTTTTGTTACTATTATCACTTGGCAATCCCCCTGTAGAATCCACATGCCACACTTTAGGAATACCACGTTTGGGATCATTGTAACGAGTCATTAAGTGATCGATAATAAAGTTCCGCTCAAACGGAGTTACAAGTGATGCCAAAGTACCGTACTGACTCTTGCAAAATTGCCTGGCTTCATAGTTTGTCACCAGTGTATCATTAAATAAGAAGCAATGGAATCCGTCGGTAACCCATCCATTGTCGCAAGCAACAGAGGCTAGATCTAAGACCCTTGACGAAAATCCTCTGGGTTTCATTAACGTAGCGTGATGACTAAAATTATCGAAGGCCCGAGCACTCAAAGCTTGCTGCGGCAATGTTGGCACGAATTTGTGGTCGCTTGGAGTGAAACTACCAATTGGGTAGCCTTAGATAAAAAAGAAAAATAAAAGAAATTGAAATAAAAATATAATGTAATTAAAATACTAAATGTATAATTATATTGTCAATAGTCCAGTTTGACTATACCGAAGATTGGTTGAAACACTACAGTATTTAACCTGAATACAAATTTTCTCAATTAGAACTAGTTTTGAGACATAGGCAATCTTAGTATTACCAAGAATGTGCAGAAACCATAATATACTCTTAGTATTCTAAAGTGCTCTTTCTTCTACAACAACCACATGAAGTCATATTTTGACATCTTTACTTAAATGATCCAACAGATCTTTATCAAAGTAAACTAGTTTTTGGGTTACTAGAAAGTATGCTTAAACTCTACCCAATATCAAGAGTATAGAGCATTATAGCAGTTTCTATTTACTCTAGCTCATACCAGTAGTATATTTTATGAAAAATGGTAGTAATTGAGCGTAGATTTAGTGTACAAAATAATTTAGAATTATTCTTCTACGGTTGGATGGTTAAATGCTTGTCATAACTGCAACACATGTCGCTGTATTTTCTTGCTTCGCATCTGTCATCCGACTCTTTGTTGCCTGTGATTAACTCTTATATATGTTTGAACCTTCCTCTAGTTTGGGGAATAGGTAAAAGGTGTTAATAGAACGGATTTGGAATATGCCTACAAATTTTTTTATTAATTTACCTATTTTAAATGTACGGGTTTATATATCTGAAATGTAATCCTCTGGTTTCTTGTTTGCTATTGCCGACGTCAGGAAGTCAAAAATTTTGTCTTCTTGTACCTTAGTTCACGGAGGATAGCATTGTTTGAAATGCAGTAGGTGAATGAATAGTATGCAAGGCACACATTTTGTTATGTTGCATCTGTCATCTAACCGTAGTAGATTAACCCTTGCCTTATTTTACATGCTTAAATATAATGAAAGAAATTAGCGAGGTTCTTTAAATCGGTTTTTGCAAATTGCCTAAAATATGATACATTTTTTAGAATTTCATTTGTCTGTTGAGAAAAAGCTGAAAAAGTACGCAGCATCGCAGATTTAAAGTAGATAACTTCTAGTATAATAAATGGTCAACACAGAATACGTACTAATCAATAATGCTACCATGACTTTGTTATGTAGGGGGAAGCAGTACTTTTCTTAAAAGCGGTACTTTTTTGACATAGATTTTTACATGTACCGGGTATCATACCTGAACTAATTTTAATATTAGTACATACAGATTAACGTTTTCTTACCATCCATTTTGCACATAAAACAACAGGGCAATCTACAATATTCATCGACCCACTTATACTGTGTCTTCTCGTAAACAACAACACAGTGCTTGTTCATAGACCTTCGCGTCTCATCTACAAACTTCGTAAAAGGAGCTTCTTCATTTTTGTGTGTCATGTAATATCTTATCATACTCCTCAATCCAACATAGAGCCCCGCTTCACATTTTTGAGCAAGAGCTGAATTTTTCACTAACATGTCTTTAGCTTTGGCCAGTTGCTTCATCGTGACTATCAATGCCAATTGACCACCATCAGATTGGCAATGCTTTTGAGAAGCATTGTATGTACCAACATTTGTTTTAATTAGGTAACATGTTCCTTCAGTTGAAGGGCACTCAGGGTTTGACACGTTTTTTCCATATTCACAAATTGGACATAAATGCAATCCCGAGCACAAAACGTTATTTAATTTATACCCATCTTGTCGCTGAATGGCAACACACTGTTTACGGGCCTCATCGACTGTTTGAAACAAGTCAGAGATACCACTCACAAATTGCCCGTCGGTAGATCTCCATTGTCTTGAAACATCTTCATAGATTCCAAGGAAAGCTTTGTTTGCACAAGTCGAATCAAATTTACCGTGTGAACTTAGGAGACTTTTTACAGCATCTTGTTCAGTGCTGTTTTTTATAAACTTGATTTCACCTCCCATTTGATTGCAATATTTAATGGAGTCAGTGTAATTTAAAGTTTTCTCTACTAAGAAGACTAAAAGAAAACAAATTATTACTTTAAGAATTAACATCGAAAAGTAGTACTCAAATATAAAAAAAAATTTTTACAGCAATTTCCGTTTTTGGTGACCTGCCATGTAGCATTCTGTAAGCAAGTGATAGTCAAAAAATGATTTTGCATAGCTGCATCGCAGAAATAATGCACTGTTGTTCCTGGTTTATAAAGTTTCCCATCGAAATGCTCATATTCATATTTAATTGGTGGCGCATAATGTAGTGGTTTTCCACACACTGGAAAAAAAATTGTTTCGTCTAAAGCGTTTCAGCTTCGTGTTGGAACTTACTGCATTTATCTGTAGTATCCGAAAATATTCGCCACTCATAATCTCTAGTGCAAACTAGAATACGCATTATAGGTGAACCTTTAGCTGGACTGCACCTGTAAATAACTCGTGTTCCAACATTTCGAGCTTGGTAATCCCAATCAAAAGGGACTTTATCTGTAGCTGGAAGGGGGTCACCCAGACACTTTCTAGAGTGAAGTACTAATAGAAAATAAATGACTTTAAAATTTAACAGAGTAATATTTTCTAAAAGAATTACGACAAAGTACAACATTTTTAGCATGCAATTACGTAGAAATTGATAAACTTTCCAAGAAGTATTGAATCAAAGAGTAGCAAGCCCACAACGCTAGCTGCTAATACACTTACATTCCATGCACGAATCTGTTTTTTGATACAAAGTTTTCCAATGTTTGTCCACACAAACAACCATCATAATTTGTTCTTCATCTGGATCCTGATCACATTTATACCCAATTGTAACTCCAGTCCAATGACTCAAACCATCCCATGTTCTGACCATTCCATGAGGGCTTGGAGGTTGTAAAGGGCAATCTATTGGTCTCATACCTGCCAACACAATAAAAATGACACTAATTTTAAATAATTATTGTTGTATACCTGGTGGTAAATTCTCTGCCATAGATCCATTATCAGCTCCTAATGACATTCCACCCCCTTCAACGTTTTGCCTTCTTTTGTTTAACATTTCAGTTTGTGTACTATTGCCTTCTGATTTAGGTTCTTCACGCCTTGTTAAAAGAACTATCAACACGATTAAAAGAATAAGAAGTAGCAATGCGATTGCTATAAGAACTGCAATAATGATTTTTTTCTTGTTACTCCTATAACCAAAAAAAAAAAGATTTATTGAGAGAAAATCAGTAATTATAACTCGATATTACTTTTCAGCTTCAGCTTCTTCACCACCTTCAGTTTCTTCTTCCACGGGTTCCTCAGGTTTACTACGAAACCACGAAAACATAATTAATTAATTCTATAACTTCAGGAAAAGAACGGACATAAAAGTTAGATAATTAAAGTCTAATAACAATCATAGTTTTAATAATTAAAGTCTAATAACAGTCACGGTTTTAATAATTGAACATTACCTTGGTGATAAATTCTTCAGTAAATAAAACAAAATTTAAGGTTTTTAATTCTCTCGTTGGTAAATATAATAATTTAATCGATTTATGTATATGGCTGTTATTTGAACTAACGAGAGTTCCATTCGGTGAACAGAAACCGAATGTACAAAATTAGAAATTGGAAAATTATAGTTATCCAAATGGATCCCAAATATTAAGTAAGAGTTAAAGATCTTGTTTACATTGGTTAAAACTTAAGAAATTTCCTGTGGTTTTTATTTTGATTTGCATGTCGTACTACTAATTTTTAGTGGAAGTATTATTATTTTCATTTGAATCCATTGAGTTATCACTTTCTAGTCATTTTGTAATCATTGATATGTGATGGATACAGAAAATTATGTCATGTGATTAATTATTTTAATTTCATTTTCAGGTATTTTCAAGATATGTCATGGCAATAAATGCAACCAAATTGTCAATTATTGTTGTTATTTTTGCCATTATAATTTCCTTTGACCTTACGGACTTATTAGCAGCATTTGGAGCTACAATATCAGCCATTGCTACCGTATTTCTTGAATCTTTCCGGAGAGTTTATGGAGAAATTTCTTTCTTGGCCGTCTTTGTAATTGAACTTGCTGCTGACATTGTTGCTACAGTCGCTGGAATATTAGCTGGCACAATTACCATTACTGCCAAATTGGCTGATGTTATACGTCAACTCTTTTTTGGATTGCTATCTTTACGTGCCAGTTTATCGGCTGGGTGGTTATTCCTTTCAGACATCTTAGTCCTTTGTTTCAATAATATTTGTAAGAATTCACAGAATATTGCCGATGCGGCTGTGTTATTTTCTGATTGGCTAACTCGGGTATACATTGACCTTTTACCTGTTGCGAAATCACTGTGCGTAAGTTGTGCAAATGGCTTCGCAACTCTTATTGGAAGTTGTGCAGTTTGTGCTTCTGCAATGTTATCAAGTCTTTTGTACACTGGTTACTGCATTGTTTTATTTGCCTACGGAATTGCTAATATCGTTACACTAGCCGTGTCTGCATATAACACGACATTCTACGCAGTGAAAAATGCCTTTGCCAGTGTTATGTCTAATCAAGTTCAACATTAAAAATTGCAAGCGTGTTTTGTGCTATTTTTAGAAAGTTTACTTTTCTGTTATATAATGATTTGGTGGTACATGAAAATTGTTAAAAATACAAAAATAAGAGAAAAAGTTTGGTAAAACAAATAAAAATGATGAAAAAAATAGTAGAGTGCATTAGTGCACGTGGTGTGTTACTTATTGTTAGTCTGCGCGCAATTGTTTTAAATAATGCTTTATAATTGTCGTCACATTTCGAAATTAACGGACAATCAATTTGGTTATATGAATTTGGGAATGTTGGCTGTTTTTTTGTTCGTGTTTGGAAAATGAGCAAATTTTACAAGAAATATGTTTGTTACGATCCAACATTGACGCGCTTTTCTGAACTTGGAAATGTCGCTCTTAATAAGACGTTTTGGGAAAGAAGTTATGCCACTACAAGAAAGTTTTCGAATATCTACCCAGGGCTTTCTGATACAACATTCAGGCCTATTGCAAGTTCAAATTCTAGATTGAATAAATAGTTAACTGTTTTCTTATTTTGTTTTTTAGAAGAACGATTCTTTTGAAAGAATCCGGAAATTTCCCCACAGCATTCCCAAAGTAAAAACTGATTATGACTCTCCAGGAAAATCATCTAAAGCGTCGATTGAAAAGGTTCCAGAGAAGGTGGGAGTTTTTTAAATTTTTAATTAATAATATTAATTTCTTGAAGTTCCTTCCAGACTGGAAAACCAACTGCTGGAGAGGATAAAATTTTGCAAAATAAAATGGCAAAAAGATTGAAAACTTTGGTGCTTCTACCTAAACCACCTGTAAGTTTAATTTAAATGCATTAAAATAAGAAAATAATTAATTTTTTTTTAATATCAGTTGGAAAATATCTGTCCCTATGACGAATGTTGGCCCAAAACAAGTATAGCTGCGACTCAGTCTTTGCCAATTGTTGTAAATAAGGCTTTTAAACTCGTAATTTTAAAGCGATTTTTATGTACTAATATAATTATAATAGCAAAGACCTATGCACCAATTAATTTGGAAAGATATGTCAGCGCAAAGACGAGTTTCACGATTACCTAGTTTATCGAAAATTGTGGAAACTGACTTTCCAACGGTAAAAGATATTTACTTAATAAAATATGTTATTATTTATTATTTGCATTTTTAGCCTCAAATCTCACTACATCGGGATATAACAAGTAGTAGACATGCGGGTGAAACGACGGTTGTCGTGTCGTATGATGCGCCAAAGTTGGAAAAAGTAAAATTCTATTTATTTTGTTTTACTAATTTTGTTTAAATTTCCTAATACGAAGGAAGATGTTTTTGTTGCGTTTCGTTTAGTTCTTAATTATGATGGCAATTATTTTGTATTATGTTACACTTTGCCTGGAAACATTATATTTTTATGTCGTTATTCTCTTCCTTTATGGTAACAGAGTAAATCTGTGACGTCAGTAAAATTATCTAGGAGTAATTCCAAAGAATCTCTAAAAGCATTGCTCCTTTGTAATTCTTCATCATCCAGATGTAACGTATCAAAGGTAAATGCGGATTTATAATTTATCTGTAGACCTTAATTATGTTTGCCTTCATACAGACTTTTTCAACATCTTTAAAGCCTAGTATCGAGGCTGTGGCAATTGAAACGGACTCTTCTTGTTCCATGTCCCCAGCTACCCTTCTTGCTATGGACAGGCTCCAATTTTGGAGAGAGGTAAAAATAAAATAAGTAAAAACTACTCAGCAGTTTAAATCTTATCCATCATTTAACAGCGTAGACCCAAGAAGACTCCGCCACTATCTCCTGACTTGTGCAAGTTACCAGAAGTTGTTTTTTCAAGATTTAATTATTTTTTCAAAGTTTAACTTGGAACTTTTTTAGAGCAAGAAAATACAGGGTTCTTTGGTACACCGACGAGCTTTAAAACATCCCTTGAAACCAGTAATATTGAAATGTTACTTCAATTTCAAATTATTCGAATATTTTTTTCAGAAGGAAAATCTTCATGACAGCATTTCACTTCCGAGCGAATCGCTCACTTGTATTTTAGATGAATACTCATCTATACCAATTTTAAAACGAGTCGAAGTAAAGTTATGATCGAATAACTTTAATAAGAGATGATTGAATCAAATAATCTATTGCAGCTTTACGCGTCGTACAAGAACCGAAAGTCGTTTGATAGTCGTAAGGGAATATCAAACACGAACAGAGACAGTCATAGTTTGACTTAATCTTTATTTTTGTAAATCCAGTTTCAATTAGTAAAGGATTTGAAAACTTATTTTAACAATAATTCTATGTATTGTATTTTGATGCTGCCTCATCATCGTAATCATTTTGTCGTGATATTGTGTTGGGTTAGAGACTTGACTACTTTCTGTTGACTTAAGAATGGTGCTTATGGTCTGTATGTATTTTGGGTTTTCCCACCAAGTCTTCCAGTTGAACATTGGTACCAGAGGTTTCACTTCCAATCCATGGCAAGAGGAGGCTAAGTATATGTCTGTCAACTGCTTTCAAAAAAATTATGTGGATTCGACGTTTGTTGTCTGAGATGGAAGTTACAATTTTTGTCACCCAACCTTATTGCGCTATGAAACTTAAACTGCAACTGAGTTCTCCAAGTCAAAATCACTCAATTAGTAAAGGATCAGTTAGTAAAAAGAATCCATCAGTGATCAAATTGTTAATGAAGTTCCCCAAGTGGTCTATGAGCCTACAAATTCCATATTGACATTTTTTATTAAAGGCGTTCATGACAGCTGTATTTCACTGTTCTTGCTGTTATACCAAAGTGAAAAAGAGGGGGGGGGGGGCTAGGTCTTTTGGGGAGAAAAAAATGAAAGGATAGAAAGAGAAAAGGGGATAATCAATGTTTCTCGTAAGAAGCCACGATGGCCAAAATGACGGAGGTGTTCAAATCACTTGGGTATACGAAAAAAGGAAAATACTAGAAATAATATACTCACATTTAGTTGGTCTTGGTATATTCCTACTTTAAATAGAATTGGGCCTGTTGTTGTTAGGCTAATAATAGCTTGTAGTAGCTTAAGGTCAACGAGAAGCAGGAAAATGGCGGATTTATCCCATACTGCTTTGCGCACGTAGTACGGAGGTCAGCATGGAGTTTCTACTCCATACATTCATCTCCCTGGTGCATGCACTTCAAGCTATTGGTGTCATCTCTTTATTATATTGAGAATTGGCCGCAACATGTGTTTGTGTTGCATGTTTATTTGGTTAATTGTAGTTAAGTAAACATGTAAATGGCAGTTTTACTATAATTAATAAAGCATTATTTAGGTGTTTTCTTAGCCTTTTAAACAGATGTATATCCCAGTAAACTCCCAATGTAATGCACAGTGACTGCTGCTAAATACACTTTGAAACAACCAAATATATGAAAATAATTCCTGTTATATTACTTTATCAGCAAAAATAGAATGATAATTGTGATAATGTAGTAAACATAATATAGAACATTGCAAATTCATGAAGCCAAACAGAAATCCTTTAATTTACCAAAAAAATTCTATCTACTTTGGAAGACCATTTTGGTGAACCATCAAATTTTTTTTTCACATCCTTCTAAAAAAAACCACACAGGACTAATAAAACAAGTGTTTTAAGAAAGACTTTTAAAATGTCCAAGTTAGCAACCGCAATGCACCAGAGGTCATTGTTCTGATGCACGAATCTGGGAATCATAACAATTTTCTCCCAAATTATCAGCCCACACTGACAATTGATTGTCATCAATGTTACAATCGTCATCTTTACCCCAACACAATTTTTTCCTAAATTTCAACCGTTTCTTATCACTCAAAATTTTCTTCAAATACCAATTCTCCTGCTTTACATGACGAGACTTTGTGCGCTGCTTCTCTCGATCACGTGCTCTTTCAAACATCCAATCGCTTTTTCTCTTCTCTTCTCGTTTCTCCTTTCGTGATTGAGCTCTTTTAAACATCCACTGGCCGTTTGCAGTAACCTTATTTTTCTGTGATTTCTCTCTTAATTCATGCCATTGACTATCATTCACGATACCCCAAAACTTATCAACAATTCCATTGACCATCTTTTTCACTCTTTGTTGTGTCGCGGTGAAATTAATTGATCGAACAGCGCCAGATACCTTTTGCCCTGTTTGGAAAATCACTTCATTGACAGTATCGACTAATGATTTTCCGTCTTTATCGCGATCGGATACGAGTTTCAATAAACCAGCCCATTTTTTTTGGAGTTGCGAAGAAAAAAAATGAGTGCGTGTTTTGATTTTATTCCACATTTGTTTGGTCCAAGGTTCGGATTGGTCTGATTTGTTCATAAAGTCTTGGATGATAATTCTCATGCCGTTGCTTTCAATAATGCGAATTACATGATCAGTAGTTAGTTGCATTGTATCTAATAATTGCCAGGCGGTTTTCGTTATGTTGAACTTTGCTTTAGTATCGTAGTACAGTTTTTTCCATATTTTCGTTTGGTTATTTTCTTCTTCAATGGCAATTCGCATCTCTTCGACTTTT
>JAQGAS010002404.1:0-10731 GCA_034686365.1 Pachymerium ferrugineum
GTCATACCGTCATTTTGATTGAAAGTATTGCATAATTTTACGGCACATTTTTTTCTCAAGGGAGCCAAAAACCTTAATTATAACGTCGGCATTCTACTTGTGCATTCTCCGATTTTTTTTTTTTTTTTTTCTTTTCTTATTATTTATTTGATGTGTTCGGCCATTTTATATCTTTTAGAGAAAAATAAATTCTTGTTTTGTAAACACAAAAATATTTACATCATGTTTTAGTAATCATTTTACAGGGTTCAAAGAGAGCAACAAGAAAGAAAAAAACATTTTACAAACTTGAGTCTCTTCTACACATGTCTACAAAAAGAAATGGAAGGCCTTGGGGGTCGGTTACGTAAGTCGGTAGAATGATGTGTTGAGGTCAGCTCACCCGATTCTTATCTTTGACCCGGGAAGGCGTCGCCATGCAAATTGTGAGCCCGCATCAAATGTTATGGCGGTCGCCGGCCTCAGTATCTAAGACCATGACAACAGTCACGTGATCTGATATTTTTATTAGTAAGTGTAATAAACATTACTCTTTGTTGTTATTATTATTATTATTTTATTCTTGGGTACTTATTTTTAGTGCGAGACAGACAGAATGATATTTTTAGACATATTTGTCTTATGTAATATAGTTTTTATCTAGAAATTTCCATTAAAAGGAGACTATGTTAGCATATCAATGCAACAGGTGGTTTTATTTTTGAAATAGAGTAAAAAAAAAGTTTAGATACGAATTCATTATTATTGTACTATCTAATTTAGCCCGAGAAAAACTAAAAGCATTAGCTTGATTTAGCAATTTTTTGTGGCTTCATTTTTGTAAATCGATTTTTAATTTTTCATGCTCACAGTTTTATTTTTAAAATGATACAAGTGTTTAATTAAATAGATGCACTTGTAAATGTGTAAGTTTGATGAAAGCTTTAATACTTTTCTCTAACTGCAGTGTTATTAACCAGATTTGATTTAAACTGCAACTAAAGTAATTTGAATTACCGCTGAATACTGCACATCATGTATATCCTCTACACAAAGTTCCTTCTGAATTAATGAATTTCATTAACGTTTAAAGCATTTTATTTACAAGCAATTTTAACACTAGAAAAAATCGGATTACTTCACACTTGTGAACTATTCTTATGAAAGATCTGAATCAATAGAAATTGAGTAAGATATAAATCAATACCGGTGAGTTTTTTTGTTAAAGTAGACTTTTTTCCTACTTTCAGGCCTATTTTAAACCCGGAACTCCAATTTTTCTTGTTTCTTTTGTCCAGCATGACAAAAGGGTTGCTAGATCTTCACTTACTTTTACTGACCAACTAAAACAAAAACCCAGTAAAAAAAGAGGGGATGATACTTCTACCCTCATTTCAAGATAAAATGGTGAGTCATTTGTTGACCTTGTACCTATATTAAAAGGTCATGCTCGAGGTTGTACAAAGAACTACACCTGCCTATTTCATCATGGGTAACGAGAGTGAGGGTCTATAACTCAGGGTGCAATCACCACTTCGTGCTATAAATTTCGTTCTACAAATTTGGGCTGAATGCTATTTCATGCACATCTTTTTCATATTTGTATTTGGCTTATAAACAGTAAACACAACGGTAATTTTTCACTGAAAATTTTACGTTTATTTATAAATTAAAAAAAGAGTGAATAAAAATTGTTTACAAGTTCAACCAAATTTGCATCACATTCGGTTCGTAGGTAAGTTAATGGTTAAAACACCACGTTTTAACTAAACATTGAATAATTGCCTTAAAGTTCTGCTTGTCAGCCCCGTGTTATAGTATGCTCTTGACCTAAATTCTACAAGACAACTTTATTAGACATAAACCTCGAACGGCCAAGTTTTTTTTCTTCTTTTGATGCGGACATCTGTACAAGAAAAAAAAAATGTCAAGAATCTTTATAAAATATATTCTAAAACTAAAATTGGAAAGTCTTCTCCGTTATGCTCTTAAAATCAACCAAAAAATTGAAATTCGTTACATTTTTATTATAAATGGTGCAAGGTCATAAAAGTAATCTCTGTTTTCATACTTCTGTTAAAAAATTTGTAAATTACGTAGAAACTATTACTAATCATTAAAAGTACAAAAATTATCATTCATTAACCATTTATAACTGTAAAAATATATTATATTTATTCAGAAGGTTTCTTTTCAGATGGTGGTCACAAAGTTTTTACCGACTTGTTTACTTGTGAAATGACTAGCAGCTAGTAAAAAAATAGATTAAAAAAAATGATGGAGTCATGAAACTTGCCTTTTTTGGACTGAGCAGCTTTTATGTCCAAATGAAAATAAGTTTCCTTTTTCTTGAAAAAATCATGACAGATGCATACTCTGGCACTTTTTATTCAGTGTCATATAAACTCACTAATGAATTTGAATTGTTTTAATCATATACAGGAATTCGGTCAAAAATGGTTAAAAATTAAAAACCGTGTTTATTACTATAATCGATCTGAAATTTTATAAACATTGCACTAATAAGACATAGCAATAATCTCTTTGACCTAACTGGGCAATAGATGAGTTTTGTTTAAATTTAAATTTTAAAATAAAACATAACAAAACCAACGAGGTTTTAAAATTTAAACATCTGCACAAATAAGTTTAAAAATCTGATAAACTACTCTGTTCCATTGTAGGCCTATATTATTAACAATATTAACTTAGTCTGGACGATGTAAGGCGTATGGTGCATGGTTCCATCAACTGCCAGCTGAGTTGTCTTCGGTATATGTGGCGGAAAATTGAAAACCTACAGTAATTTTATTCAAGCAATTATGACAAATGGTGATGGCGTCAGTGAATCCTGAAACTTGGATTTTCTGAACAATATCGAGTTGCTGCATCGCCATAATGATATTCGTGAACACCGTACCTATTACAACGATATTTTATAAAACCAGTGTACAAAAAATTTCTTCATGTGGTCACAGTCATTATTTATCCTGGTAACATATTTGAAGTGTTCATTTTCACCCTGAAGGGTGGGCATCTATGACAGCTTCCATGTTGGTGTTGTTTGTGGTCATTTAAAAAGGTTTGATACAGAGGATGTACTATGTATCCTACGCTTACATCAAAAAAGATTAGGCCATCAAAAAATTCAAATTTGTCCCACTGAAAGGAGAGATTCAGTCTGTTTGGTGTTATTCTCCCTCCTGTTTGACCTTGACCAAGTAGAATAATATCACGTGACTCTAGCTTTACTAAAAGTAGTGTTCTTTTAACAATATCTTGACTAAAGTTTCAACCGAAAATACACAGAATACGATATTATTTGAGTTAAATTAAATCAAGTAAGTAATGTTAATGAACTTTATTGCCAATGCTTGTAATGAGAACGATATTGTGGCTGCTTTAATATTAGATGTCAGTAAGGCCTTTGATACAATCTCTCACGAAAATTTACTTATTAAACTGGAGTCTTTTGGTATAAGAGGCATTATTTTGAAACTCTTTAGAAGTTATTTATATGATAGATCCATTCAAATCTTTGTTAATGATGTTTTATCAGACTCTGTGACGCTATATCGTGGTGTTCCTCAGGGATCATCACTTTCGGCGGTATTATTTATAATTTATGTAAATGATTTGTTTAGTGTTGTTCGCAGAAACGAATTGCTGGGCATGTATGCTGACGATACTAATTATTTTGTTAAATCTAAGTCTCTTAGTCAATTGCAAATCAAAACTCAGTTGGCTATGAATAGAATTGATGATTGGTTTAGGTTGAATGCTTTGGGGTTGAATCGAGAAAAAAGTTGTGCGATTTTATTTTATGATCGGGGGGTTTTATCCATTTCTAAGGCTCGGGAGAGCTTCCAGATTGTGTGTTATGGTGGCCTTTTAAGAATGAGTTCAGAGTGTAAAATTGTCGGTGTTTGGTTCGATGAAAATATCAATTTCAACAAACATGTCAGAGAAATTCTGTTGAAAGTATCCAAATATGTCGGTGTTATTGGTAGAATTCGTAATTTTATTACTCCTCAAACTTGTTACCTTTTGTATAATGCACTAATTCTCCCTTATTTATTACATGGTAATGTTTGTTGGGGTAGACTTACTTCAATTAACCGAAAAAAGATCTTATATCTCCAAAAGAGATTTTTGAGAATTGCTGAATCAATACCTTTTAGTGCCTCAGTTTCTTCGTATTTTAAATTAAGAAATGTTCTCACTATTACTCAAATTAACTCATACTGTTTAGCCAATTATTGGTTTAAGCATAAAGATAGTTTTAGGTATGAGAATCGTGATTCAGAATCTGACAGTATCATTTATAATCTTAGAAAGCGAAAGCAAAATAGAGCTAAGCAAATACATAATAAATTGATTGGGAAGAGCATGCTTTCTTCCCAAATAGATGAATTTTTACAGAATCTCCCAGCCGAATTCACAGTTATTAATTCTCCTTTTATTTTTAAAAAGAAGATTAAGGCATTACTTTGCGATTGATTTGTGTTTTATTGTAATTTTAAGTTTTTATTTTTAATATTTTATTTTTCGTTTTGTGTACTTTTTTATTTTAGTCTTTGTATCAGTTTTAAAGTTCGATGAGAGGATGAAAACAGGCTTACGCCTACTCCTCTTAAAATAAAATAATAAAAAAATAAATAAAATAATAGTAGATATTAATTTGGTTAGCAGAAAAAAAAATATGTAAAAATTTTTAAAATTTTTGTTAAGTAATTTGCCACTTTTTTGTACAAAAATGTTACAAAATATATGAAAATTCGCAAATATATTGAAAAAATTTCACAAAACTGATAAAATTTAAATGTATGTAAACCTTTTAAAAAATGAGGTCAAATGCATTATTGTTTTACAAATTTCTTCCAAATTTTTTACTTGAGTTTTTTTTTTTTTTTTTTAAATCAAAATTGCCCATCACGAAATAACTTTTGTTGGATTATGCTTTCTTTCCCCCTAAATGTTTGCGATTTGATCTTAACAACTTTAACCCAAGCAAGCTGAATATAGTTAAAAGGCGCGACTTCGCCCAATCTAACTACACCATTCCGTTGCGCCTTTCTCCACACTCATCAGGTAATCTCTTCAACAAAGAGGCAGATCATAGAATGTCCCACATTGAATGGAAGCATCGCCGATTGGTTTCGTCAAAGACGAATATTAAAAACTTCATAATTTTTGTGGCATACATAAGCACCTTTTACAATCTATCAAAACAAGAAAAAAGAAGTAATGATTAATTATGTCTCATTAAAATTTATAACTAATTTCCCAGCTGAAAATTCCTATAAGATTCCTATTGGAAATTGAGACCATTGAGATCCAATAAGAAATTAACTAATTTTTCATTACTTCCCATTGATTCCAATGGGAAATTGGCCAATTTTTCAATAAGACCAATACAGAATGGCATTATAGAAAAATTTCCAATGAGATCGATCTTTTAGAATTTTTCAGCAAGTAGGGTTATCAGGGTTAGTATCACAGCCTTTATAGTTATCTCTAAATAACTTTACGGCTTTGTCATGATTTCTTATCCATGTTTTATCCGTAATAAAGAGAACGAACAATCATTGAAGGCCATTAAATACCAGCATGAGGATCGCCACCAACAGCCCATGAAACGACAGGCCCATAATTACGGTCAGTTCGATCTTCAAACGCCATCTAGTGATAAAAAAACTAACTAACCCAACGTTACATTTTCAAATTAAAATTAGATCAAAACTGTTTTAGAATTCCTTCTTCACATTTAACTTTCAATTAATAACAATAATTTAAGACAGATTCAATGAAAGTTATTAACCCTGATTTTAAAAAAATCAGACAACAAGGCCAAGGATAACTGCCTCTTCATTTGGAGCTTACATAATCACTTTTAAGAATGTAAACAACTCGACAAATATTAGTGATAAATTTTTTCACAACTTTTCCATCTGTACGACTGTACACCACAATTAAAGCGTTGTTGTTAATTGTAACACAGTATTAAACTTATACTTCCTACTCTTTTTAAAATTAGAGGAAAATAGCGCAGCATATCTGCTATCGTTATTAATTCATTGAGTATGTAACGGGCAGGGAAGTTATTTCCCTTTCCCCGTAGTACGTAAACCTTATGACGTCCTTTCGTTACGTCATGGAATAAGGGAGATAGAAATAAATTATTTCTATTCCCCTATCGGTTTAAGAACCCACTCCTTTTATTTAACATCTGTTAAATAAATAGGAAACAGGTGAACATAAATCAGAATGATTTATATTCACTAGTTATGTTTATTTAGTTAATCCCTTGCACTTATACTACGTTTACATGCACAAGAATATTACGACTGAGTCGTAATATTACGGCAGACCAAAACACATGTAAACGCACGTGGTGAGCGTGGCTTCAGTTAATACGGCAAGTGGACAATCCATTTGCAAGGGGTAACTTATTACCCCTTGCGGGTAGCCTTGCATAGGATTATTCTACTGCGCATGTGCAGAACAACTTGTCTTCCTGTTTTCAAAATGGCTGCCGATCTAACTTGAGCCAACAAAAAGTGTACATATCAGTTAAGAGGGAGTGGAACCTTTTTGGTCACGCTCAAAGCTGACATGGATGGCGCTGCGGCTCGTAATGCTTTTCTATGGGAAATCGTATTTCCACGTTTTTTTCTAAACTACTAGGTTGTTATAACTCAAACTTTTTTTGATTATTGGTAAACCTAGTAGCTACACGCCCAGCTTATAAATTTTATTCTAAACCCCTTCATTTATTTTTTCCAGAATATTTTGTGGTTGCTATTTTCTTAGTGGTTTGATTGGGCTAAATATGACCCAATTTTTGAAAAAAAAAGTGATATTGCTTTATATTTTTATTCTCAGTTCAAATCTTTACTTTGTTTCATGATTACTTAACTATTTAACAAAATAGAATTTTTTTTGCATGCCCTAGTTACAGTTAGCTCCCTCCCTAATTAGGGGATGACCAATACTCTCTCTGGGGAGTAGTAAAGATAAGATTCCTTCTTTACTTGTTGTTTCATTGAAAAAAGAAAGTTTGTTGTGATACAAGAACAATTTAAAGTGTAAGTCAATAATATTTTAAATTTATTTCAAAGTATATAACAAAATATGAAATCATAAGGAAACATTTTTAAACATTTTTTTCAGAAATTTTTCACTTAACATAATTTAAATGTTTTGTTTATAATTTCCTCCTAGCAACTAGGGGCTGAACCGTAAGGGTCGTCTAACCACTCTACTCCGTGTTTGGTTATGCTCCAAATGAGAAGTTGCATCATTGTCAAAATGACACTTTTGTTTTTGAATTTTTTTTGGCTTTGTCTGTGGAGAGATAGAAAGGTTTTTCAAATCACGAAATAATCTTTTTCTTGCTGTAGTATTTGTTCGTTTAATTTTTGTTGTTTTATTTTCCTCATCATTGCCTTTGTTTGTGTGTTTAGAAGCATAGGCATCTAAAATTCTTTTAGGCTCTCTTACAGACAGGCCTCGTTCCAATCTAGAATTTGCCAATTCCGGTAAAAGAGAGTCAAAATAGAATTGCTTTAATTTATATATCATTTTATCTATGAATTGCTGATTTCTTTCAATTTTAATTATTACACAATCTTTCTCTAACCACATCACAAAGTCACAGTGCTGTACATTAGCACATTGCATTTGCAGCTGGATTTGGTAATAATATGCATGTGATTGTGGTAAATAAAATTTTCCTTTATGATCCTTTCTTATAGGAAATTTTGAAACAGGAAAACTTTCACATGCTGCACTAATTGAAGGATACTGACGAGCAGTATAAGAACATTTAATTTCTATTATGTGAGGTTTATCTTTTTCTACAAATCCGTCTGGAGAAGCAGCTAAAAAAGGATTTTTTAAATCAATTAAGAGACCACATTTGCTAACAGTGAGGCCTGTAATTATTTCATATTGCTTTCGCGCATCTACTTCATGTGTAATGCCCCAATCAATAGCTTGTGATCTTATTGATTTAGGCATTACAATGTCCATGACTAGTTTATTACACAAAGTAGAGTCTTTCCTACAGGCCACTCTCTTAGCAAATGAGGCAGTAATCTTTTTTACTTTTTCTCTTCTCCACCTATCACAGAGAAATTGGTCCCTCGTTTCCTTTTCAATTTCTATAGCTTCTTCTCCTGTTACACAAACATTCATCTTGAAATAATCACTACACAATATTTGTAATTCTTCTTCTGGGATGTCTGCATTGCCGTAATTTAAATCTGCCACTGCAGATTGTAGCTGTGTCCTTTTCCAAAATCAACTCTCTTTCCACCTGTGGTTTTTGCTACAGCACTCATAAACTGTTCAGCTGGATTATTGTTCATGTTGTAGATTAAAGTATGACTTTTGGCTGCAATCTGAATAGCGGCTTCATCGATTGCTTCCATTATAGGTTTATAGCCTACAATAGCAAAATTTGAAATTTTCAAAGATTGCTGAGAGCAGTCATCAGTATGACATTTTGTATGGTCAGCCAATATGTGACGAGGTAATACTTGCAGTTTCCGCTTTAGTACAGTAATTTGAGCAGGTGATGGTTCTTGGTCAGTTGAAATGGCATGAGTGGCAATCAAACCTCTAGCTTCTGCTGCTAATCTATGTGTCATTTTTTTCAATGCTTTTCTTGCTGTAAGACCTGTTGCTCCTGAGTAGGATTTTGTATTGTCTGCTGCTTTCTCCAGTTTTTTTCTAAAACATCTCACACTATGATTAGCACATTCAATCTTCAAAATATTGATGAGTCTTGAATATGAAACCCCTTGGTGAATTTTGGCCATTACTGATGAATCACCATCTCCTATTACTTTGTTACATACAATTTTGTGTTTATTATATAGCCAATTCATTCCATCAACAATGATGTCTGACTCCATTCCTGTAGATGCTGAGTTCCAATTTTTATTACAGAAATGATCTTTAGCTTCTACTCCTTTGTTTTTTGCATATGTGCAAATCATGCACAATTTACTACGTGTACTGGTAAACAGAGGTTTTTTTGTTCTATAGCCAATAATAGTTGCATTGCCACTGTTGGCATTATAGCCATGCCCATAAGACCGTTTTGACCACCCACCATCAACAATCACTGTTATTTTTGCATGACCTTCAGAATCAACATTTCCACATGCTTTAGCTAGTGTTATTTCCTCTTCAATTGCTCTTATAGCATCTTCTGTTTTCATTTTATTCATGAAATTTCCACTCAATTGCTCATATTTTTGATAAGTTTTATTACTCATATAATGGCTTTGAAGGGTTGCAAAAAATTCTTCAGATTGGCTGAATCCTATCCCAATTGCCATTGCAGCTTTTGCAGCATCAGTATGTAAACACTCTCTGTTTGCTGTTTCCACCATTTGCATAACTGGGCGAATTTTTTTTGAACATTGGAAGATGAGTGTTGAGGACATTCCATAATGAACAGTTTGTGTGTGGACCAATGTTCCTCCAAACAAACATTCAAGTGTATGTTTTTCCACACAACGGATTTTTGCTACAAATGATGCTAATTCAATTAAGTAGCGACTGCTACTGATGGGATTCTCTGTTCGTAATTCCTCCACTTCCAATAAAAAATCAGGTACTACATCATCTGAACTCTCAACTCCAAACTAAAAAAAAATTGACAATTAGAATTACATCATAACAAAATATCACATTTCATACATATTGTACATGTTGTATTATTGAGGTTTGTAGCACTGTCTCATCTTGCACAATTTGGTGAATCACCTATCACTGTATTCTCTGAGAGGTTTGCACTACTATCACTCTCCTTTTCATTTGATTGTACAAGTAGCCTTAAATTTATTTAATGAACATTAATAACTTAATTTTATGATAACAGTAGAAGCTATTTGCTCATAAATTTTGTATAAGTTTTAATACTTACATTTCCATTTCTGCTTGTTTTCGTTTTCTCCAATATTCTTTACTTTTTCTACCTTGAACAGATTTCTTCCTACCTTTTGATGGATAATGGTTTTGATTTTTCTTTGGAAGAGCCATGTTGAAGTGAGGCTTGCAAAGTCTTACTGCTCTAACAGAGGTAAAGTTGAAATTCCTAATCTTTTAGTCATTGTAACCTCAAAGCTTGCAAAGCAATGCAATAACTTTATTACTACCCCCTCCCACATGACATCAAGTTCTCAACACATGTGTGATAGCAATAAAGCAATAAATACTGTAGTTTACAAAAACCAAAACATGCTTCTTTATAGTTTTTAAATAATAAACTATTTTTAATTAACAACTAAGTCAAATACATCATTACAATAACAAAATTCTTACATAAGTAAAATACAGTTTAAGTATACTTTAATAATTTAATTAATCTTCAAAATTTTCATATGAAGGAGTTTATTGTTTCATATGATATTGTCAGATGTTTTAAGTTTATTTAGATTTTGTAAATTGCGTTCTATATGTGTACAATCTTTCCACTTCAGTTCCTTCCCCTGTGGCGATGGGAAGAAAGTGTTCATAAGGTAGGGTCATCCCCTAATTAGGGAGGGAGCTAACTGTAACTAGGGCATGCAAAACTAAAAAACTATTTTGTTAAATAGTTAAAAATACATGAAACAAAGTAAAAATTTGAACTGAGAAGAAAAAAATAAAGCAATATCACTTTTTTTTCAAAAATTGGGCCATATTTAGCCCAATCAAACCACTAAGAAAATAGCAACCACAAAAAATTCTGAAAAA
>JAQGAS010002405.1:0-10723 GCA_034686365.1 Pachymerium ferrugineum
TTTATAAATGTAAACGGAAGTAAATAAAGGGGGAGAAGTGTGACACTCCCATTGTATTCCAAACGAGGCTGTTTTCTACCTCGATCTCAAGCCCACTTTACAACAGGTTGTTGGTTGAGCCACTTTCACTTGAAAATGCTAGTTAACTGGACACCTCTCTCTCTTAAAAAATAACAAATTCTGTCACTAGAGCACTCTTTTTATTGATGTGAAATTTCATGGTGCAAAGGAAAGCTAGAGTCTCGTACTTCTCCCTCTTTATTTACTTCAGATGTAAACATGCGTTTTACCTTACTGTGGATATTACAGCCAGAGAGATACAAGAAGTCTAGAAAAAGTGACTTTTTTGTTTCAGGTGCTTTTACTTCTGTCGTAAGAAAACTTTTGACAGTAAATGAAAATATTTAAAAAAACAATGTTTAAAAATGATGAAGTAACTCTTCATTATTTTTAAACATATGATGTAAGAATTGAACTGTGGAAATGAATACAAATTATTAATAGTGTAAATAAGTAAAAGAAAAAGTCAAATGAAACTAAACAGAATTGATACATTACCCTGTTTGACACAATTTCCAAACACAGTTGGATAAATTGAAATCTTTCCTAAACTTAGAGACAAAACATCAGATCCACTCCTTAACTAAATAAAATAGATTTATACAATATAAAGAATGACATGTTATAAATAGAAAAACTGATTTTTACCTCGTCAAACTGCCTATTCAGTTTTGTGAAATCGTGGCTATTTTTCCATAAACTAATGGAATTATTTTTATAAGTGCGCGAATCAAGAAGGTGAAGAATGTCTACGTCATAAACACAAGGAGAATTCAGTTTTTTCACAAATTTGTTTTTCTGATCGACAATTTTTTCAGAATCATAACAGAACACTAAAGGTGGTATGAATTGATAGTTTTTCATTTGGATGACAGTATAGACAGGATAAGTGAAATATAAAGTGATTCGCACGTATGCATCGTAACAAGAGTAAAAAAATCCAATCGAGATTAAAAATAATTTTAAAAATTTCATTATACGATAATTAGACTTGAAAGTATTCTCTCTCTGTTTGCGGAGTTGAAATTGACGTAAAATTTGTCGCTGCAACGGAGATTTCTCGTTCAATTTAATTACTCGGCGGTGAATGTTATTAGCCACTACATCGATCATAGAGATGCACGAACTTCCCAAATAAAAACCCAAGAAACCCCCAATTTCGCATATAAGTGAGATCAAGTCGTAACACAAATATTCACTTAAAACTTGTACATAATTTCGTTCCGATTTCAGTTGCAAAATCGTTTTATCCGTAGGTTCCCATTGATAAGAAATTGTGAATATCACTTTTTCGCATTCTCTTTGACATTGGCATTCGTTGATTGGATTTAAATATTCATTATTGAATGCCAGAGTGCGTATGTAATCGCATGTTAATTTATTTGCTTTACATTTTTCCTTACTCATTGTAGGCATAGATGGCAATCTACAAAGAAATTAATTAGTAAAATAATTTCATTAGAGGAAATTGTTACTCACCGACAGGTAAAATTTGACGTTAGTTTGAGTTTGCAATCGTTAATGCATTTGTCTAGTACAGTATAATCAACGCATGGAAATTTCTTCCTATTTATAAACTTGTACTAAAAGAAAATTCACTTTTAGAGAATATTAAATTTATTTTCTTGTACCGTTTTATACGAGAAACCGAAAATAAACTTATCATTCCCATTAACTTCATAAGGCATAAAAGCTTGTTTATGGACGATCTTGATCTGCAATTGCATTATAACACCAAAACTTGGGATAATCAAAAACTATTTTAATTTTTACGTTCATCTTCATTGGGGGATGAAATTGAATCCATGTGTCTTCTTGTATTGGTAAGGGTTCAGCTAAAAAAAAATTCCAATTTGTAGCGTTAGTTTTTCAGTAGACTAAACATGTCTAACAATATTTTAGATCAGTTTTGTACTTTTTTTTAGTTTTAAAAAGGTAAAAATCATAAGACTATAGCAAAAAAAGACAGTAATTTGGCTTTTATTTCTTTACAAACCATTTTGAATGACTGTAGCCAGGTAGAGGGTATCATATTGGCTTGAAATAGTAGTTTTGTTGAAAAATGTTTTTCTCCCCTTTGATTATAAATGAGTTAGTAAAGAAAATACTTTTGTCTAAATCATGTATTACGTACCACGTGTACTGTGACATTTTGGACTTTGTCTGTCAGATTAGAACATTTATAGAGACTTTCAATTGTAGTAGTGTCGTCGTAGCGGTAGCTGACTAGTCCGACAGAGCAACCTGAATCATAACAAAATCCAATTTCTGTTCAAATTGAATTGTTTTGATGTCACGTACGTACCTAAACTATATTTTTTTATTTTTTGTATAGCTCGTGAACATTCTCCATATTCGTAAAATCCAAATTGAATTCGAGGAAATCCTTCATTGCTTTGTTCATCCATTTCCGATTGTACTCGTACGGGTTGTTGCGTGTAATAGACGATTCTTTCAACGCATTGGTACGTACATAAAGATGTGGCAATAATTATGACGATGAACCAACAGAAACGAAACTTTTTTGAAAATTTCTCGTCTCTCACATTGCTCCATTCGGGTATAAACTGAACACTTTCCATTTCTGATTTTAAAATCTTTCGAACAATCTGTCGCAACAAGTTCCTACGTCTTACAGGATGCATCTTACTAAACAATACGTTTTTGTTGTTCATTTCACTGGTTACTCAATGTTTCTTCTGCAAATAATGAAAATAAGACGTTGGTTTTTAATTTGCATTTTAAACTTACACTCTTAAAAATAAAAGGTATGAAAAGGTAGAAATGGTGAATAAATACCCTATGGGTGTCAATTCTATCTTTTAAGGAGCTGTAAAGGTAACTACAGTCTGGAAACTACCTCTAGCTAAGACGTTTTAATAAGATGGGTGTATACAGGTATAAACACACAATATATACCTCAATAGGTGTAAAAAGGTATATTGACATTAGGGTGTAATTATTTCCTATGAGGTATACAATGGTAAAACTCAATATGAAATACCTCTCTAGGTATAGAATGCTTACAGTATACCTTGTAGGTGCGAAATGATATACCTGATTGCCAGCTGTAACCGTAAGAGGGCCTACAGGTTTCATTTTAAAGCTTTTTATTATTTTCCCTGTTACGTATATTAAATAATCACGTTTATGCAATAACTTATTTCAATTTGAGGGTAAACATTAACTGGCATCATTTTCCGTGCATCTATTTGCATTGTTTTAATATCTTTACTTATGGCCAGACACTTCCTTGGGTGTACTGTCATTTCATTTCAAGACTTCTTGGCTAACGGACTACGCACGCATGCGCATTGAGGTCAAATTAAAATCCACAATTCATCTGGTTTGTGGCAAAACAGCAACCGCCGTTGCTGTTTGCCACAAACCAGAACAGCAACAGTGTGACCGGTGTGAACATGAAAAACGGCGGTGTGAACCAGGCCTTATGACATGTTACATAAAAATGTGGCAATAGTTACGATAATAAACCAACAGAAACGATACTTTTTTGAAAATTTCTTGTCTTTGACATTGGTGCATTCAGGTATTAACTGAACACTTTCCATTTCTGATTTTAAACTCTTTTGAACAATCTGTCCCACAATGTTTCTACGTCTTAGAGGATGCATTTTACTAAACAATATGTTTTTGTTGTTCAATGCACTGGCTGGTCAATAATTTTTCTGAAGTATCAAGTAATTTATGTTTTTAGACTTAAAACATTATTGTTTTTATTCAAGATTATCAAATTATAATCTTTGTACAAGTATTGTATTGTGCAAAGTTAATAAAAAAAAATGCCGACGAACCGACAAAAAAGTGCAAAACCCATTACGTAATTGCAATTACTCAGATACAGATCAGATTCTTACATTGGGCTATCACGTTTGTTCTAACACTAAAACTACGCAAAATTAAACAAGGTGCAATAGTTGAGACGTACACTGCCATACTATTCGTGTGGACAGATTGCGACACTTTTATCAGCTTAAAACATTTCAAAGCTGAAAAATCCCAGTTCTGCCAAAGTAGAAGTTAAGATTTTGGATCTGACATTGGCAAACGTTTACAGGATGTTTCTTATGTAGGTTACTACTTACTATTTGTCTGTTTGCAATCTCCTTTGGTCTTTTTATCTTCGAAATAAGTGCAGAATGTTGCGACTCTTCTAAGTTCATGCGACAATTGATTGCATAAAATGTTTACAAGATCAAGTATAGTCAAAATCGATCCAAATTTTGATATGTGCGTGTCAAGTTTTGTAATAAAAGAATGACAAATGATGGTGCCATCAGGTTTTATGAGGTACTTATCAATTTACGATTGTAATAATTCTGTCTTGTTTATTCAATTCATGCTTTGTGCCGACTCAATAAAACCGCTCTCTCCTGACGTCACCTGAGTAGACGTCACGAGATCTACGGGTCAGGGAGTGATGAAAACTCACGCCCCTGTCAAGTCACAAGTTAGTGTCTCATTTTGATCACACTTGACTATTTTTTACTCAAGATTCAAACATAGTACCTTTTATGGATCAGCAAGATGATTTCTTTCAATGTTTACTCGCATCACTCGTACGCGCAATGTGTTAATTCTAAGTGTTTTGGTGGTTGGTAAGAAAACACTGTACAAATTATAATGTTTTTGAAAAGTAATTTCCGACCAACTCTAATTTAACTCAAATTGCATTTTCAAATTGCACTTCCACCATAATAATCAACAATTTTTTTTATTCAATATTCATTTTAACTGTATTTGAATTACTATTATTTTAGATCCAGTCTGTTACTTTTTTATTGAAACAAGGTTCGAGTCTTTTGATTAAAACTTTCTTTTACTCCGTTCTCAATTTAGGAAGCAAATTTTTTCTCTATATTCTAAGAATTCACAGATGACACAATTCAGTAAAACTACACCCTGCGACCACACCATATATAAACTCACAAATCAGTATAAGCTTTATAAATTTTAGACAAAATCACTCTTATTATGTTTTTTGGTTTGGTCTGATGTGCAAAGTATTTAACGCATGAATTGTGTGATACTTCAGGTTGGGATTTGAAACTGGGTGTGAAGAGAATTAACTATTGAGTGAGTTTGAATATCAACATTTTTATTAGTTGTACAGACAATTCCTTGGTGTTATTAACAGTCTGAATGGTGTATGTAAACATATACCGCATTAGTGGCGCTTTCAGATAACACCTTGGTAAGATGTTGGTAAGAAAAACCGATTCGAATATTACCCCAGCCATGAGAGGGAAAACATAGTTCTACATCAAAATACCCGACAGATAGAAAGCATACTAAAGGAAATAGTCCGAATTAGACATCAACAAAAACTTTGTAATCAACTCTGAACCAGTTTAGGAAAACTGCAGTAAATTAGTTTAGATTTGGTTTGTCCGCAGCTCATCTAGATTTTAGTTATTGAAACTGGGTTAAACTGTGAATTTGACAAAACTTTTCAAGATGTTTGAAAACCCTAAATGATTAAATGAGTAGTAAAACTAATTTTCCATTTTTGAGTTACTTGGCTGAAAAAAGAAACTGAACTGCACTGATCCTAGGGTTCAATAGTAAATGGTTTAAGAAAATTGTTAATATTTCTCTAAACTTACTAGATTAAGTCGTTTTCAACTCGGACCAGTAAATAATATTCTGAAATGACTAGAAAACATGGTCAATGCGTTGTTTTCAAATTGAACATGTTTGTTCAATATTTTTCCATATTTGCTCTTACATTTGCTGTGTTTGCACAAGTTTCATCTTGAAGAGTGAGCAAACACGTGAAGAATTGTTCAAATATAAGAATTCACCAACTCATCAAATGGGGCGGACATTTCGAATTGAACTTGTTTGTTCACTATTTTTCAATGTTTGCTCATATTTTTGCACAAGTTTTCATCTTGTAAAGTGAGCAAATATGTCAAGTACATCAAATTTGTTTGTTCAATATTTTTCCACATATTTGCTCTTAAATTTGCTGTTTGCACAAGTTTTCGTGTTGAGTTGGCATATGTAATCCATTTACTGTGTAAATACCAATTTACCAATCAACATGGACCGCACAATGTATTGACATTAGAAAATGAGAAAAACTCTTAACCTGTGCAAACAAAAAAGAAATGAACCGATGGAAAATACATTAGAATAATTAATCTTGTTAAGTGCAGTTTAAGATCTGAAATGAAAATTCGTGACATTTAATGACCATGGAATTTTATTTGTCTATTTTAACCCCACGTGGGGTGGAAATAGCCACTCCGTTTTAAAGAACAAGTTTCTTCAACATGTGCAATTAATTGACTTTTAATGTTACAAATATAATATATGGAATTGTCAACACCAATTAGTACAGTTTATTGCTGTTTTACTTTAGTTACATTTTAATCGTTATAAAAGTTCACTTTCTAATTAACTTTTTTTAAAAAAATGTGTATTTTCCCAATTAAATTGTTTGAAATAAAATGTGTATTTTCAATATTGTAGAACTAAAACATCACAGTTGAAAGTTGGAAATTGAAAGTAGAAAGTAGAAAGTTGAAAGTCGGAAGTGAGCATTTATCATTGATGTGAGTGTTCAAAAAAGTATAAACAATTTGAAATTATGAAAGAAAAGAGTAAATGTCCATCACCCTATCACCAAAATGAGCCAAATTGAGTTTATGGAAGGTTTAAAATAGTTTGATGTGTTTTTAAGAGAAATACCAACCGTTACACACAAGTACCAATAGATGTCGCATCATGGCTGGCCAACAGCAAGGTATTATATATAAACAGGAATGACTCTCTTCTACGGGGCAAGTTTGTTACAGCGAGCCCAGGTTATGATGCCATCTGTAGGGAAAAGTTTCAAATTGTAAATGGGCGTGATATAACAAACCGTATGATTGCAGAACCAATTTCTAATCTACAAGAGTCGAATTAAAATTTAAATCTCTTAATTTTCGTTCGCAAATACGCTTTGCAGAGATTAATGTAAAACTTATGTTGGGTATCACTAGATGTCGTGACTGGCCGACTGGATAATGGCGGAAACAGTAGGAAGTGTTAAACCGTGAGTTTTATTATAATGTAGCGTAATAAAAAGCTAAAATTCTATTTATATTTTCAGATTAAGTAATCGTATGAAGGTATTTCGGTCACTGTTCAAACACCATCTGCTAAACATCGCAGTTATTTACTCATTTACGCAACAGAAACGAAGCCCTAAACCTACCGTCACTCGCACAATTCCTGCCTAAATTTTCTACTTTGTCTACATCCTTGGTCTACACTAGAAAACTCCAATTAAACTGTAAGTCAAATCAATTTACATCATATTTACATCATCGTATTTACATTTATCTTTGAACCCAGTTTTAAGTAAAACTGGTAAGAAACGAGATCGTGTTTCGACTGCAGAAGTTGTTGTATTGCAAGGCAAAAACTTGTCTCGTAAATTTTTACATTTGATTAGTTGGTTTCTTTGTTTCTTCTTCTTCGTCTTCACAAATCGTCCCCGTGATTTGTTGCTTGAGTTTGTTGAGTAGTTTCTCGCTGCTTCCAGTTCATTTTGATTATTTTTATTTTTGTAATCACTCTCAGTAAGTTTTTTCTTGTATTTTTTGTGGACGAGTTCGGTAATTTCCCAGAATTTTTATTAAATTTGTAACTGAAAAAAATAAAGTTAATGTTTATTTATATAGATTAAAAGTCTTACACCAATGTTTACGAACCATGGGTACTTTAATTCGGCACATTAAATTAGCGATAAATACTCATACGGTTACGCCTTAAAAATAAATAAAAGATCTTAAATTGGATACGAGATCACAGAGAAACTTGACAAAGGGGAAAGAATAGCTTTCTTGATCAACTCTTTTTGGTTCCGGGCTATTGTCACCCGTAATTTTGTCGCCGAGTGGCGGTCAACCGAACCGAAGTCAATTTTATTGTACTAAATCAAATCGTCACATGGTTTACCACAATTACATTCAATAGTTAATTGAGTATCAAGTTAAATTAAAAGGAATTGAGTTCGTGTTTCAATAGCTGAAACTATAGCGTTGCAAGGGATAATCCATGAATTGAAGTCTAATGATATAATATAGATAGACATTGTAAGTAGAAAATACAACATGTGAAATTAGTTTACTTCTTACGTGCAATTAAATTGATTTTGTAATTTTTTTCCAACACTTCTTTTCACAATGCAGCATTTCTGTCTTTTTCACACAAGTGTTGCTCGGCGTGTATTTTCTCTCGGTCTGAAAAGTGGAGTTGCTTGATAGGCCTAAGCTTAACTGGTGTAACATTTTTCAAGATATTCCCACCAAAGAATGCGGGTGATGTAAGAAACTGCAGTAAGACTAAGATCCAACCTTTTGGCTGTACTCTCGTGCAATGGAATTACAGTAATATTATCTATCCGTCTAATAATTGTGTAACTTAATTTTAACATTTGATTTTGTGTTACCTATTCCAATTAGCTAATGTCACTCGTGCTGTGATTGGCTTGAAATATTTTAGCAACTGATGTTTATTGGACAAGAACACTGTATTCGTCTGCATTTGAGTACCTAATATTGCTAAGGATCAGCAATGTCTCGAGTAAAGCCAAGTAATAAGGCAATTGCAAAGAATACCAATGAAAAATTCATCAATATTCTTTGTTGTTGTTGTACAGGTTTTAGAGGAGGGATATTGTTTAATTTAAATTGCTGGTCTACTGTATGGACAATATGACTTAATACAGTTTTCCTAGTAACAGACGAGACCAGATTTTGCTGCTCAGAGAGTAACGTTTAAAATGCTGAACTCAAAAGACCAGTAGCTTGAAGAAGGCTAAAGGGTTTATAGACCCGTGGTTTGGAAGCAAAGTATATTATATTATGCGCTTCTTTACCCGTTGTATACGAAATCTAAACACACGCGATGATGGGTGAAGGAGATGTAATGTAAAAGATTCTGGTAACCGGAGAATATCTCCCGGAGTCACTACAAATGCCTTTTTACAAAAGAATTAGAAACAAGAAATTAATTGCAATAATTTTGCTTATTTTCATACGACATGTACAGTTATCTCGATAAGGTGCGTGACTTATAATGGAGAACCCAAAAAACATATCTAAATTACATAAAATATCAAAGTGGAAAAAGTAAAATTTACATTTATATTTATTCAACTCCAATGTAAGGCTGCGCAATCTCCGAAAGTAGTGACAAGACTCTTCTGCCAAGAACCTGAAACAAATTATCTCTCTCCCAAGATTGGGTTTTGCCAACCGTTTGCGGAGGATTAAAGACACGATGGCTCTATTTCAATTTCTTTATTCTACTTAAATTACACTTTTGTGACCTCAAATCCAGAATCACCAACATTTTAAAACACTGAGTCATTTTGTCGGTAGGATTTCGCACATGAGATTTGTAGAATTCCAAAGTTTTGTGTTGAATCATTTTGGAATGCTTCAATGATTTGCCTTTCAAGAACATCTTTTTAGTGAGTTGTTAATAGAATTTTATTTTTTGTTACCTGCGTCAATTCCAAGTTGATTAATTCTGATTCTGGTGTTTATCTACTTTGAATGGAATAAATAACTTATTTGCTCTATTTGATGTAAGATTCCTGTTTATATTAGTTATTAGTTCTGCAGTTATATTAGATAGGGCCTGTAATTAACAGTGTCAGCTAATTATTATTAAAATGAAAAATACATGCCATGTAGAACAGTTGTATTGGTCTGGGCAACTAAGTTATAATGTTAATCAACTCTCACATCCTCCTTACACATTTGCAATTGGAGAAAAAAAAATTTACTTAACATTGATTAACTGCCAGAGTTGTAACGTTAATATTCGTCTTTAGAACTAAATTTTGGTGAAATGAGTAATTACAGCTGGAAGGTGAAATAATTTACGTATTGAACAGTAAACTTTTTTATATTTTTTTTTAGTGAAGCCAATGGGTATTACAAAGCAGCAAAGAAACTTCTTCATGTCTAATTATGTTAAACAAGACTGCGCTTGATAGATAATAACTACCATTTTTCCGTGGCTTGTGAGCAATAGCAAACTCTTAGATAATAATGATGGCTAATGCTTTTGTTACCCATTTTTCTCGCAGTTACCACAGCCACTGAGTTGTTTTTTCCATTCGTTGTAACTGGTTAAAGGGTAATGGAATAAATATTACGAACGAATATATTAAAATGCAATATACGCTCATGAAACAAATGCAGTTTATAGAATAGTAGCAATGTGTAAACTGAAATTCATGCGAGTGATACTGCCTTTTGTATTGCATTATACGTAATATAGAGCAAAGTTACAGTGAAAATTTCAAGTTTTATCTCATGAAAGTCACGTGTTAGTTGATTTGCTTTGATAACGGCTTATTGAAGCGTGTACTGTGCTACACACAATATTTAATAGAGAGAGAATGGACAAGCCTAAAAACATTGAAATGACTGTTCCAATATCACACACCAGTTTAACAAACTCAATGCTCAACTCTTCTGTATAGATTTCTTGCATGTCGCTATCTAGTTCAACAAATACATTTGTTTTATATTCTTCACCTAAATTTGGTAGGACAAGATTAAATTCAATGTGTGGAATGAATATGTCTTGGTTGCAGAGAGGTGTACACTGACATTTGTTGTAAGAATAAACA
>JAQGAS010002406.1:0-10712 GCA_034686365.1 Pachymerium ferrugineum
CCGGGGCTAGCAACCGTGGAGAGGAATCACGCCAGCGTGAAGAGAGAACGCGACGCTCTCTTCTACAATCATTCAGCATTATCAACTTGATAATGCAACAGAGGGAGCTGCTTAAGCTGGACACCACAGGTAAAAACAAATAAATTTATTTGTTGTTGCCCAATATGTTTAATAGACCATCTTTCCATTTCTAGATGTACTCGAGCAGGTGGCCCTATTCCAGAAAAAATACCTCCGACCTTCTCGTAAAATGTCAGGGGCGAAATTAGTGGAATTATGGGATGACATAATCACAACCCAAATGACCATAGATTATCTGCGTCCTTTGTATGCATCCTGGGTCCATCACCTCCCGAGCTGCGAGGAATTACGTCGTGAGCTCGAAGAAAATGAAGAGACCGATTCGGACGTGGAATTTTCTGCTATCCCGTCCACTCCTGCTGCCACACCCACCAACCAAAGTTGGGATGAGCCGATGTTAGAAAGAAATGGTAACGGAGAAGAAAACGATAAGCTGAATCAAGGAGTTACCGTCCCAATGCAAGGATAGGTAGATAAAAAGAAAAATTAACCTTAGTTGTATTATAACCCTTTTTATCCTCGTATAGTTCGTCACGTAACTGATACACTGCAGGGAAGGTCACAGAAGATTGTAAAGTTTTGCTGATTTATTATACACGAGTTGTGTATAATATTGTTCGTTGCATTATACACAAGTAGTGTGTAATGTTTAACCTGTACAAATGTACAAATTGTCGTAAATTTAAATGGTAGATACAAAAAGATTCTCTTGTATTTACTCAAGAAATATTTGTCCTTATTTGTGAACACAAAATTGTTTTTGTGTGCTTTAGTTTAAAAAGGATTTTTGTAAGTTGTACCAAATGTATATGAGCCATTGTTCCTTCTTTTGTATCTTTTTGTAGAATTGTTGTATACAAATATATACAACTCGAATAAAGAATTTTTTCATTGCATTCATTATTATTTGGTCATTTAATTCTGGAGAGAATAATACTATTTGATTATTCAAACCGAATTCAAGTCATTCACTTTATTTACGTCTCGGCTGAAAGAAAAATAAGTAAAGTATTTCCCGATTGACAATTAATTTGTAATTGTTTTTATTACACCTCGTATTTAATGATTTAGATGAAATCATTAAATTTGCTCGGTGCTCGCCTCACTCGAGTGGACATGGGACGCCATCTATGTTCAACATTGTCAACTAAATTTGAGTTTTTAGTTGAACTTCTAATTTCATCACCTTTTTTAGGCTGCCCTCTCTTCCTACGAATAGGAGGAACGGGAAGCAAATCATTGTGTCGAGTTTCTTGGACTTCACAATCTTTCTTATCTATTTTAGGTGTAGGATCAGCCGCTGGTTGTGAAAATTCAAAATTTTCACAACCACTTTTTTGTTGTTCACTTAGCTCATCACTTGCCTCCTCTTGCCCTGGATTCCAAGCTTTGGTTTCGAATTCAGGGTAATAGGGGGTAATGTCTGCGGCTCTAACTGATGGTAATTCGTGTTGGTCCGAAATTCGGACCAATGTATATGCATCACCCGCAAGACGCTCGACCACAATCCAAGGTCCATTTCGGAGCTCGGCCATGGATGCGCAGAAACCACGTTCGGCATCACTCAGGTAATGAGTTTTGCACCAAACGAGATCGTTAATTTCATAATTAATGATCTTGTATTTCTTGTCATGTTGAGCTTTGTGCTTAACATAGTTAATTTGAGCTTTTTCCGCGACTAGTTCAAGTGCGCTTGATATTCGTCCAACTAGTTCACTGATGAATAGATCTGGGTTTTCCGGATCATATTTATCGGTAATACTTATATTTCTTACGTCCCACGGGAGTCTCAACTCTCTCCCATACGTTAAGTATGCGGGAGAAAATCCCGTAGACTCAGATCTTGCTGTCCGAATTGCAAATGCAATTTCGGGCAGCATTTTATCCCAATCTCGTTGTGTATCTGCAAAGATACACAATTTAGGTTTGATATGTTTATTAGCAATCTCCGTAGAGTTTGCTTGCACATTATATGGGCTAATGTGGGTGGGCTGTACTCCACGCAGTTCACAAAACTCTATGTAAACTGTGCCCACAAAGCAAGGGCCATTATCTGAAGTTATCTTGATAAACATTCCATGTCTGCTCACCCAGTCATTTAAGCAACGGGCAATATTTTTGCTCGTAGCTCTGGTGAGAGCATACATTTAGTACAATTATCGATAATCACAAACAAGTATTTGTGTTTATGTGCACTAGTTGGTTTTGGGCCCATCAGATCGCAGCTGATGTGCTCAAAGGGTGAGTATAACCCCATAGGGATATAATTGTGACTCAAAGGTCGCTGATGATTAGGTTTGTAACGCTGGCATGCGTCACAACCCTTAACATAGCGCCTTACATCCCTTGACATGCGCGGCCAATAATAAATTTGCCGTGCCCTGTCGAATGTTTTGCTCATTCCACCGTAGGTGGCCATGGGGTCCCCATGACACGCCCAAAGTGCGCGTTTTACTAACGACTTTGGAATAACTATTTTCAATCCAGAGTTTGTTTGAGCTAATTCATCTTCAAAAGTAGGTTGAAATTTGTATAAAATTTTGTACAAAATATCACCTTCTTCGTTTTTAATTTCATCAAGGAAATAAAAATCTATTTCACTTTCTACCAACTCCTTTCGACCAAAAAGGTCAGAAGGAATTTGTTTGCCATCGGACTCGAAATAGTTAATTATTTTAATTAACTCATCATCGAGTTGTTGTGCTTCTGCAATTTCTCTTTGAGTAGGGGGTGTTTTGTTGATATTCACCACACCTACTTTAAAAAGCTTTGCAAGATCAGTTTGGGGAAATGCGCTCGTTACATTTTCCCATTCTTGCACTCCCTCCCTCTGGAAAAAAAAATCGTCGTGGATTTTTTCATCTGAGGTGCTACCCAAGGATGGATTTCGATTCATCCATGCTTGTGGGAGTTCTCTTGACTCTATATAATCATCATCTTTGGTTTGTACCAGTGGCGCGCGTGACAACGCATCCGCCGCTTGGTTGTATTTCCCTGCCCTATATTTGATTAAATAGGGGCCACTTTGGAGGCGCACTGCCCATCTGCCAAAACGGCCAGATGGCTCGGGAGTTCTCATCAAAAATGAGAGCGCCTGTGCGTCACTTTCTATGGCTACACGAGTATATTCTATATATGGGCGGAATTTCTCCACAGCCCACACAACAGCTATTTCTAATTCTAATTCAGGAGCTGAATAATTACATTCAGCTCCTTTTAATGTTTGGCTTATATACATAGCTGGATGAAGCTCCATTGCTCCATTTTTACCTGTGGGGCGGTCCTGCATCAGGACTGCTCCCAAACCTAATTTGCTTGCGTCCGTTTGAATGACAAACAGCTGATTTAAGTCAGGCTTTATTAAACACTTTTTCTCGTTTACTAAAGCTCTTTTTAGACTTTCAAATGCGTCAAATTCGATTGGGAGATGCTTTCCATTTTCGTCTTTCCACGGCCAATCTGTTTTGGTCGAGGTATATTTGCTTAGAGGGGCGCTAATGAGTGCGTGCCCATCAATGAATTTTCTAAAGAATCTGGTCAATCCCAAGAAAGACCGGACTTCATGAATGTCCCTAGGGGGAGGAAACTTGTCAATAGCCTGCAGCTTGGCAGGGTTTGGCAAAATCCCTTTATCTGTCACAATGTGTCCCAAGAATTTTATTTCTTGACGGCACAGAGTGGATTTTCCAATGCTGACTGTTAGTCCAGCTTTGGCTATTTCAGTTAAAACCATTTTTATGTGTTTTAAATGTTCTTCGAATGTTTTACTAAAAATGATAACGTCGTCTAAATAAGCTAGACAACAGTTTTCCTTTTTCAGTGGCTTCAATACCCGTTTCATTAATTCATGAAACGTGGCAGGAGCGTTGCACATGCCCATGGGCATGCGTACAGACTGCATTTTGCCGTTAGGAGTCCAAAAAGCAGTTTTTGGGCGATCCTCCACAGCTACATTAATTTGGTGAAAACCTTTTACTAAATCTAATGTCATAAAATATTTTGCATCACCTAAGTTGGCCAGAATTGCATCAACACTAGGTAAGTCAATAATATCTTTTTCCGTAGCATCGTTTACCCATCGGTAATCGACACATAATCTGTAACTACCATCTGGTTTAGGTACTATAACCGGGTGGCTACAGTACGGTCCAGTGGCAGGTTCAATTAAACCTAATTGAACAAGTTCACTTATTAAATTTTTTAATATAGCCTTTTTCACAGGGTTATACATGCGAAACGGGCACTTTTTTGGTTCTTTTGTGAATTTAATCTTAAAATCGATTAAATTCGTAGAGCCAGGTTTATTGCTGAAGGTTTTGTTGAAAGAATTAATTATTTCTTTCAGCAACTGTTTTTGTTGCGAAGTGCAACTTGCACCTTCAACTAATTTTTCATCCCACTCCAAATGAGGTTTTTCTTCTTCATTTGGGGTGTCTGAACACGAAATAGAGTTTAATGTTTCTACATTTGCTCTTTCTTCTGGTGTTGCATAAGGAAATGCAACATCAGGGTGTGACTTACAGTAAAAACACCTGTTGGCAAAATCAGCTACAAGCGAATTGGCCGACATAAAGTTATGCCCCAGAATTAAACCTATATTTAATTCAGCTGGCAAAACATATAACTGGAAAGGAATTATCATTCCATACCACTCGATATCAACTTGTATGATACCAAGAGGTTTGTGCATGACCCCAACCGCCTGAACTCGGTCAGATGGCCTTGGCGGCCGCATGGGTGTTTCAATTCCAGTTCCTTTTAATGTTGTTTCATCAATGAAGCAACGTGAAGCGCCACTGTCCATCAAGGAATTAAGCCTTGATTGGCCAATTCGGACTTGCATATAAGGAATTTCCTTATTTTCCTGTTCCGAAATTTTGCACAAAATATTTTTTATATTTTGTAAGCTTTCTTGTTTAGAGTTGAAAAAATTATATTCATCCTTTTCCGCGAAAAAGGGTGATAAATTCTTTTCCATTTCCAACTTCAGTTTACTTAGATAAACTGGAGTTGTGTCCACTTTAAGGCTGGGTGGATTACATCCAGCGCTTACGCATTTTTTGATTCTGCAGACCTAGGTTTGTGAAATGCGAGATATTCCTCACATTTACTCATTAAGTGACTGTTTACTCCGCACCACGGGCAGAAAACTTTTTTCACTTCTTCTCTCTGTTTGTTATTTTCTTTTTTATCAGTGTTCTTTTTCGGACATTGATACGCGAGATGACCTGGCTCTCCACAATGATAGCATTTGCGGGGAGCGGCTACTTTGTACATCGGAAGAGAATTTCTCTTCCATTGTTTCTGCTGCAGTTTATATAGCATTTCGCATTCTTCCTCATTCATCTCCCCATCCAGTTATTCAAATTGTCATTTGAATATTCTTCTGACTCCGGATTTTCTTCGCTCTCTTGCAATTCTGCATGGAAGAGGCGGCTCTTTTTAACCTCTCCTGAATGCGTGTTGCTTCGGGAGTTGCCGGAGGAGTACGGACGGCGCCATGGTGCCCGGGCGGGAGTGGTGGTCTTCCGACCAGCTGCGGTAGGTGTGACTGTGGATATGTTCTTTCCAATCCTTGCCAACTCCCACGCAGTAACGTGCTCTTTATTTTCAGCCAAATCTTTTACCAATGAATCAAAAGAGTTTCGTGATAAACGTAGACTTGCAATTATCTCTTGCGAATCGGTGGTCACATTTTTTAAGAATGTTGACGCCATTTCGCTGTCGCTTAAGGCAAAATCCAATTTATGGAGTAGCCCGCGCAACCTAGCTACGAAATCATTTAGGGTTTCCCCAGGTTGTTGGGTAGTCCCTCGTAGCTCGCTCATTTTCTTTTCCAGAGAAAGACCGAATTGTCTTGTAAATTTTACCTGGAAATCATCCCAGGTGTGTATGGTATTTTTGTGTCCCTCAAACCAACTTTTGGCCGTACTGCCTAACTATGGTATCAGATAATTTTTAAATTCTCGGTCTATGTCTCCTCCACAGAGGGTAATAGTGCCTGAAAAGTCCTCCAAGAACTGTTTGCACTTGGAGGCAATTCCATCGAATTTATCGATGTCCCGTAGCTTTAATTTTACTTGATTTCCCCCTGAGAAGGAATTCGAGTTATTATACAATTGGGTGCTTCCCAATTGTGTATTTGGTGGTCTTTCGCTGCCATTCATCTGAGTCGTTGAATTCGTGAATTCAACTCGTCGTGTTTGAATATTCTCGCTACGAGACTCATCATTTCTTCCTTGAGAAACGGGAGTTTCGATGCGCGTGTGTGGGAATTCGTTATTCAAATTGCCTTCAGCACTACTGGGGGTGCCATGCGAGATCCCACTCACTCCTGAATGGAATCTAGTATCGTTTTGATTGGGGAGTGGTTGATACATATTGTTGATCACATGTCCCCTTCCAAACACCGTAGAATGTAAATTCTTTCTTAAATCAACATTTGTTGGTGTTGTGAAAAGAGTATTTGTCTCTTGACCTTAAGAGGTGTTTTCCTCATCAAGGTGTTCCCCCTCGCTGTCAAACCATCTGGTTTTATAGCGAGGTTCACCTGTTAGTGGACATGGGATGCACATATACGCTACATGTCCTGAAGGAAGGTATGGGTTTTTGGTTATAAAACTCATCCTTTTATTCTCATCCGCTCTCCACTTCTCCCTATCCTCCTCCAACTGCTGTTGAGGAGTTAGGAACAGAGGCGGCACAACTCGGTTATTTTGCTCCAAATAACTTATTCTAGCCGATTTGGCTATTACTTCGGTCTCAAGCTGACTGATTTTTTGCTCAGCTTCCGATAGTTTCGCGCGTAATTCTTCCGTTAGGATAGAATCATTTGCAGTCGAGGGTGTGGTAAGACGGGCCTCGAGCGTTTCCTTATCTTTTTCCAAGGTTTGAATCTTTTTATTTAAACCTTGTTTTTCCCGTTCGACAAACTCAATGGAGTTTTCCAAATCTTTTATTTTGTCTTCAGTAAGATCATTTGTTCTTACTAATTTATTGTTTTCTTTATTGAGGTTGTCGTACGACACCCTTAATTGACTCACATCGATTTGTAACTGGTTATTTTCGGTTAACAACCGAGAATCGTAAGCTTTTAAATTTTTATTTGAAATTTGAAAGTTGCCAGCTCCATCAGATAGTTGTTGACTTTTGTCAACTAACTGTCTTTTTTCGGCCTCTAAATCCGCAATAAGAGAATTTAGTTGACCGATTTCCTTATCCCGCCTTTCAACTCTGTTAGTCAAAAGATCTTTTTCATTCATTACTTCCTCCGCATGTACATGGAGGGAGTCATAGTTCGTTTGCAGTTCACTCAGCGTTTTTTTCTCTTGCGCAAGTGACGTCTTTTGTTTTTGAACTTCTTTTTTTAGTTGCTCATTTTCGGTTTCTCTTTGTGCCAATTCAACTGTTAACTGTTCATTTTGATCAATTAACCCAGTATTCTCCTCTCTTAGGGGAATCCCGTTTGCATTGACCTGTTGGAGGCGTTGTATTTGTTCTTCGAATTCCTCCGCCTGTTTGTCCAATCGAGCCTGGAGATCAGTTTCCGCTTCGATTTTCTGTTTGTTCAATCGAACTCGGAGATCAGTTTCCGCTTCGATTTTCTGTTTGTTCAATCGAACTTGGAGATCAGTTTCCGCTTCGATTTTCTGTTTGTTCAGTCGAGCTCTGAGTTCTTTCTCAGCCTCGGTTTTCTGTTGTTTTAGTTGCTTTCTAAACGCTTCAATTTCGTTTTGATGCGCGACCTGTTTTGCGTCGGTCTTCTGTTGGAGCACGACATAGGCAGCTTCCCACTTTGCAGCGGACGCTGCAAGGCGGTCTGCTTCCTTCTCTTTCTTTGCCTTATCTGCAAGAGTTTTCTTCTCAGATTTTTTTTGTTGGCAGATCTTGCTCTGAGCTCTTTGACGGTAGCTCGGTGTTGCTTTCCCGCCTTTAGACAATCGCCTAAAGTCGGGTAGTTACACCTACCGTCCTTAAAGTATTTTCGAGCCAACTTCCACTCACATGAATGGATGTGAACTCCTCCGTCCGTAAGTAACGGATCGTCACTCGCGCTACCACACACACTACCACATGCGATGCATGGGGCTCGTGTATGTCTAGGTTCAGCCATTAGCAATTTTAAATCGTTATTGGCTTGTGAAGATGAATCGGATGCTGTAGAGCCAGCGTCCTCCTCATCTTGTAAAATCGAATCATCCGGAGATAATAAATCGTCATTATGTTGGGATAGTAAATCATCATTATTCTCAACATCTTTATTCCCAACATTAGTGCAATCCCCTTTTAACTCATTGACACCGAGAGGGTTACCACCTTCGATCTCTGTGTCGTTTAATGAGTCAATCGGACGGGTTGTTAAACCTTCGGGTCCGATAAGGGAAATGTTGTGCTGCGGTGTTCTATAAAATCAAAGGCCACTTCCAAAGTGAAATATCTCAATTTCTGCAGATCGCATATGTATTTTGCTTATGAGGCAGCAGAATGTGCTAGAGAGATCTGTGATTTTGCTAATCAGATGCTTGATAATTTAAATAAAATGTTTCCTATAGGTTTCCTCTAGATTCTACAGGTTTCATCTAGGTTCTATAGGTTTTCTACAGGTTTCATCTAGATTCTATAGGTTTCCACTAGGTTTCCTATAGGTTTTCAATAAGATTCCTATAGGTTCTGTAGGCTTCCTACAGGTTCTATGGGTTTCCTCTAGGTTCTATAGGTTTCTATTGGTTCTATGGTACCTATTGATTTCCTATAGGTTCTTTCTCAAGTTGTACCATCGGATATGACCCTGACTGCCGCAGGCGACGTTAAATCTGATTTCTTCGCTCACATCATTTGAGATAAGCAGACTGAAAATTGTTCTTCTACGCATCTTAAAAACATTCGAGTGATTAAAATATGGCTGCCTTATGTTTCCAGTTTTAGAATGATTATTGCAGTGGACCAATGCCACTTTTACACACAGGTAACCCTCTTGTGTTGTGTCTACAGAACTTATTAAAAATCTATAATAAGCTTTTGGAAACTGAACCTAATTAGGATATCTTTGGGAGAATCAGCAAGTTTTACACATAATATCAGTTTTACCTTGCACTTTAAAATAATGGATATTCTTGGGGTATTGGGGTTGTGATCTACATTGTTAGGTGAAAACCACATACCCACCCAAGGAACAAAATTTGATTACAGACATCATACAAATTCACAGCTGTGCAAGATACATGCCAAGTAATTTCATGTAATTCACATATGGTTTTTTTAATGAAAAAAGTTTTACCACATTTGCACAAAATTATGGTTAACTCTCTTCTAAAAATACCAAGTTGAAACGAAATTATTTCTTAATACGTTAATGAAACAACAGTATCACTCATCCAGACGAGGTTGGATATTAACCAAGTTCTTTCTTGTTTTGTGTATATGAGGTAGGAATAATTAACATTGCACATTTAGATATCAATTGCAAACTTTCAATTATGAGTAACTCAGCCATTCTCCATATAGCAGATTTTAGAAAAGATGTTGAGATACATTTTTGCAACTATAATCACTTGTTTTATTATCAATACTGCTGCTGAAGAAGTATAATAATGCTTTATTACTAGTTTAAGAAATAATTATTAAAATATTTATTGTAGGAATGTTCTATCATGACTGAAGCTGAAAAATTCTTCCAAAAGATGATTGATCAATATGCTCCACATAAGCATGTAAAAAATTACACTTTCTACATCCCAGTTATATTTTAACTTTTTACTTTTCCTCAGCAACATCAAATATACAAAAAATGTCTGAGAGCTTTTTTCTTTTGCGTAAGTTTTTATGGCAGTAATTTGTCAGTGACAACTGACTCTTTAATGAATTCCAGAAACCTGAAGAGTGTGACCGAAAGAATTTCAAGTTACCACAAGCACCAATCTGTCAGAATTTAATACATCATGTAAATATTTATGGGTTCATTTAAGTCATAGACTAAGCTCAAATTTTAAAGGCAGAGGCGTAGCTAGGGGGGGGGGCAGGGGGGGGAATATATGTCCCCGGGCGCCACGTTAGGGGACGCCAAAATGAGTATTAAAACTAATTATTTCATTTAGTTTTGATGTAAACTAATGTATCCCAAATACGTTTGCAAGATTGAATTTTGGAGTTCCACAAATATCTTCATTACAAACCAGTTGGCAAGCATGATTTTGGCACCCTCATTGAGCATTAAAGGGCGCCATTCTATTCATAAACAAATGAACGTAAAATTTCAAAATTTTCTTGGGGGCTCAGACTCTGTCGGTCCGAGAAGGGGCACAGATTTTCTGTCATTTCCCCGGGCGCAGATGACCCTAGCTACGCCTCTGTTTAAAAGTTAATTTGCACTTAGTAGCATTTTCGTTGTAGAAAATGAAAGGTCAACTGTCGACCGCAGCAAAAGGTACAGTTAGATTCTGCTGTGTATACTTTAATATAAGTTACAGCCCAAAGAATGGGGAATGTGATCTGGAGTTCCAAGTTCAAAGTCTCCTACACAAACTCTACCCACCATCCATTTTGTAGTACCTTAAATTGATCAAAGAATATTGATGACCAGGCCGATACAAGAGTTTGTGGTTCAGGTTATCATAGGTAACTTATCTACACTG
>JAQGAS010002407.1:0-10698 GCA_034686365.1 Pachymerium ferrugineum
GGCAATCGCTTAGGATTTGGCATAACTTTAGGGAGAATATCTTTTAGGATTTTATTATGCATGCCAATTTTGGACTTTGGATTTTGCTAAGCAGAAAAAAATGACTTAGGAACGTTTATGCATGCCACCCCAGAAGCGCAAATTTGCGCCGCTTAAATAGCGGTAGCGCCGCTACGTAAGCGGTGCTATTTCAGCTGTAGCGATTGCCAACACTGTTGACTATTAACTTTTGATTTGTTCTTACAGTACATTAGACATAACTGATCAATTCAGTGTGACTGGAAGTTCAATGGATGTTATATCTAATGTTATAGAAGACGAACATGGAGTTTGGTTATGTGTAAGTGGCTCATCTGTAATTCAAGTATGGGATCGACAATCTTTTGTGTGCACTATGATGTTTGATATTGCAAACTTGCATTATCCGCACAAGACTCGAGTGAGTACAATTTTAGGGGTATTCAAAAATCATGTGATGATTCGCTAGCCTTCAAATGCGTGATTTCATATATTGAAATGAGTATGCGCAATTGCATTTTTCAGTGCTTGCGATGCCTAATTGCTTGCGAGACCAATACTCATCAGGCAGAAAAGAGTAACGTTTTTTTATTAATCTTTTGTGAAAGCTGAAATCTAACAAGCCAAATATATTCATCTTACAAAAAAAAAGTATTTTTAACCATAATTTTAACAAATTTGTGACACGAGATGTACGTTCGCAATGATTGTTACACCATTGAAATGATTATTAAATGGTGTCACGTTTCATACGAATCCGATTTACGAGTTCTATAGCTCTAAACGAGTGCGTGTTTCGCACGTTTATTTTGACATAGGCTTATAAAAAGCTAGGAAGAACTAGTTTTCCGAATTTTACGAGTTGCAACACATGGGAATTGCAAAGCCAGTTTCTACGAATTTTTGAATACCCCTGTTATTTAAATAGCAGTGTGAGTTTTAAACAAATTTTTACAGGATGAAAATTACAACAATACATCACGAGTAACAGCACTATTACCCTATAAAAAAATTCTTTGGGTAGGAGTTGCAGATGGCAACTTGCTCCTCTTTGACATAGCACAATTGCCCATTGTGTCCTCTGCCAGTGCTGATTCTCCTGTGAGTGAAGATGGAATTAATCTTTCACAAGTAAGAGAATTCCAAAACCAAATTTTTGTTATTTGATTCTGACATGTTGTCTGTAATAAGTGCCGTTAGTTTAACTATTCTGTAAGAGAAAAATAATTCTTGTGTTTGCTTTTGTGCCAGGATCCTTAATCATTTTGCGATAATGAACACTATACACTATGTATAAGCTCAAGTGTCTACTCATTTCATTAGTTGAATTGACTACAATGACAAGAGAAAAAAGCTTTGTAGTGGGCAGCAGTTGATACTTTCAAAAACCCAGTCCAGTCAAAAATTTATTGGTCCACATTATTTTTCCAGATTCCAAACCATGCAATGTTAGAAAATTTTCTGTTAAAAGGACTTGTACTCATTTCCCACACATCGTTCAGTTTTATTTAAAGGCAGATGTTGCTGTCAGTAGTAATGCACTAACACCCATTTTTGGTTCCTGCCAGTAGTACCACGTTATTACTGGCACTAATTATACATATTAGTAAGACTGCCTAAACTAACTTAACCTGACATAGTACAGTTGGACACGTAATATACATTTGCGGCTTAAGGGTTGCTACTGGCAGCAACCCGATAGGGTTGTTAATGCCAGTAGCATTACTATTGGCAGCATCCACTCCGTTATTTAAAATGTAGTTCAATTTATTGACACATGTGACCTTTGTCATTTATATACATCTTTTACTGTATTTTTTAGATAATGACGTGCAGTACGAGTAGAAATATGGAAATCGGAACATCCAAAACATCTCGTGATAGAAGTGACAGTGGTTATCAAACAATGGGAATGGAGGTTCAACAAACGTCTATTTGGGATTGTGGAATATCCGTCACTACCTCAGCTCCTTACTTTTCGGATTCTGCTATGCCACATTCATCCAACACACCTACTTTGTTAAATAGCTTTGTTGACCAGCAGAACATACATTTTGAAATATCATGTTCAGATAAAATGCATGATTCAACTGATCATACACTCAACCAAAAGAATAATTTTGCATGTGATACTTTCAACAATGTCTCAACAAAAGTTGTTCAACGAGATAATGAACAATTGCCTAAGGAAACAAATTGTTTAAAACAGTTCGCAAATTCAGGTCATAAATCTAAAAATTGTTTGAAATCAACGTTTATCACAAAAAGTGTTCAGTTGAACAGAAGACATAGTGTAATTTCTACAGAGGCGGCATTTGGTTCAGCTTTGAAAAGAAACCACCTTTTCAGAAAATCACCGAAAATCGTTAGGACTAATTACAGATGTGGTAAATGCAGTAAACATTATGGCAGTTTTGATGATGTGTCACATCTCTTAACAACAAGCAGAGAGAGTCTGTTAAGCTCATCTTTTTGTGATAGTTATGAATACGACGATGTTTTTGTCACGTATAGGGAGGATGAAAATTTGGTTACTGCTGATTTAACTGAAAATCTGTGCTCAATAAACCATGTGGATAACATCTATAATCGTAACGATGGTTATTCACAAGATCAAATACATAGCAGGTTTGTAGGTTTTTTTCAATTACTAAACACTGATGCAATAGTAGTTATGAAAATAGCAAACATGATAAAGTAAAGACGTTTCAATTTTTATTTTTCATTTTCAAACAGTAGGATTTGTGGTAATAGGGAGAATCCTATTTGTTAATAGTGGTAAAGGTTTCCTGCTTAAAATGAGTTATAGGAATACTCAACCCCTGAGACAAGTTAGGTTTAAAGAAAAGATTGCAATTGTCTAATTGCTTACGCAATACGTAAATTTTTTAACATTAAATTAAAGGAATAGGTTATTAAGTTTAAAACGAAAACATTCCATCACGTGATCCAAACAAACCAATGGGATCAATGTTTGTGGACTGGGTGGGCCACCAATAGAAATTTGAGGGCAAAAAATACACAGGAGTAGAATCAATAATAATAAAACAAAGTGTCTGTGTGTCTGTCTATGCATAGAAAAACTACAAATCCTACAAACCTAAAATTTTGCACAAAGGTAGTTTAAATACCGAGGATGTGCACTTCGGGCTTAGAATTTTGATTTTTTTTAGTTTAAACTACCTAAAAAAGTGAAAATCGTTAGCGTCGTCTGCTGTTTTGAAGACGAAATTAATGCCACCAGAGGTCGTGTCAGTTTGCAAATGGCTACCCATATAATTCCTCCGCTTCGGCAGAGTATTTGCATTTAGTTCTACAAATATTTTACCCATCCATGAGAAATCTACTGGCCTTTGGGTAGTAAAGGTAAAATTAAATACATTCGAGTTGAAACTAGATTTTTTATTTGCGTTTTTTTTAATCGAAAATGATAAATGAGCTGCCAACGATGCGTAACGTTGGGATTTGTTCTGCATCTAACGAAGTGGGTGTTTACAAACAGTGTACAGTGTGGCAGGTAGGAATAAAATAGCACTAAAGCTTTCCAAATTTATCTGGAACTTTGGGTAGATTTTTACCGATAAATAAATTGGATTAAATAACAAAACAAGTTCGATTATCAGTATATATAGTGCAGTTGGACTATTTATTGCCCTGCCGCTGATCACAGCGCCAATGTCTTTACAACTTCAAAATTCGATCCTAATAATGCAAGAAAGTGATTTACCAATTTGGTCATTCCTCAGGATTTATATAATCAAATAAAACAATTGCTTTTACTTTAATTTGAAAAATTTAATAATTTTTAAGTGGTTTTATTTAAGTAAGGTAAGGCCTAATCTTACTTGATTAAAATTGGATAAAAATTATTATTCTTTGGTTAATTTCCCTTGGCATAAAACAGAATACTGAGATTTTGTTATAGTGATGGGAAAACTATTTGATTTGATAGCTCGGGAAGCGAGCAGCGACTGTTAGGGAGCTGCGAGTATTTTAAAGTATAACACTTATATCTATACTTAAGCTTAGGGCGATTTATAAGATGCACAGAATGGGCGTTAGAATTTGTTTTCTGCGCATCCTGATATAAAAGTCAAGTTTCACAAACTCCCTAACGATCGGGATGGGGAAGCAAGCAGCGACCCTTAGGGAGCTGCGAGGAGTTTGTATGTCTCTTTTAAAACTATATATGCCAGTGATATTTGTGTAAGCTGTTAATTTCGTCAGCAAAGCAACAGGCTAAAAGTAGAGAGTTTGGTTAAGTTAAGTGAGATTTGGTTTTTGCCCGGAAGAGGTAATTAAAATTTGATGGACCGGGGAGGGACCTACAAGGAGTAGATTCTACATTTCTTTTTTTGGAATCTATATCTGATGTGATATAATGATGGGCTAAAAGTAGAGAGTGATAAATAAATTTGGCCAATTTGCTTAGTGAGATATGGTTTTTATTGGAAAGACTTACACAAAGATAAGGTTTTTAAATGAGTTTTGTCTGAAGCTGTTAATTCCGTCAGCAAAGCGGCAGGCTAAATGCTAGTTGGAGAATAAAACAGCCAAATGACCGATTATAACCAAGCCCAACACTTGTTGCTTGTCGCCTGGTCTCTCCATGACATCATTCCCAACAATAGTCGGTTGTGAACTGCGTTTAGGCTCAAACAAATATCCGACATTAGAGGCCGCCAATGCGAGTTAATGACTGTGCAAGTGAATAGGTTTTTGGATGTTCCATAGTTCGATTCACTCAGTGTGTGAATAGGCAATTTTCATGAATTTCTTATCATCACCAAGTAAATAGTTCAAAATGATTTCGTTTTTAGTTTTTAATCAAAGAATCTTAGCCTGACATTTGGCTGGTGAGTTATACTGTTTCTACATAATGTTTCAGATAAAATCAACTTGTCTCGGGTTTATTGTCCCTTTGAAAGCATTATCTAAAAATATTAATAATATCTCCCAACAGCATCTTAGAGAAACTAATTTAAGCTATAACTATCTAATTCTTACTTTTTTAACATATTGTGTGAATCTAATATTAGACCACTGTTAATCCTTGCACTAGATCTTACTAAATCTAGTGCATATATGAGGTTAATTAATATGCACAACAGGAGAAATAATTAAAAAACTGTAAAATGAAACTATTAGGCGCTCTTATGACAGAACTGAAACTGTACTCTCAATACACCCCTCAAGCTGCACACTGACACCTTCCCCCAGTTAGGTGTATATTACATATATATACATAATAATAATAACTAGTCTTACCCTGCAGCGTACCGCTGAAATGTGGCGATATTGCACGGAAAGAATTAATTGAAACTGAACCCAATTTCACTTTCAAATTCATCTGATCATTTGGATCGTCAAACATTTTAGCGGTTAAATTAATCAACAATATTCTTGCGGTTTAAATCGGTTTCAACTTCCGCTTTTACGAAATATGAACATTAAATAAAAGGCTAATATAATTTTTTTATAGAAAAACTTAACTGTGAAACGTGCAGGATCATCGGATTGCACTCCCTGCCCTGTCTGCCCAAAGCCATTTTTGCACCTCATCACATTTTTTGTGCATTACATATAACTTACTGTGGGTGTGTTCGAATCTTTCGACAAAACAAACTGTGTTCTCTGTCTCATAGCAATAGATCTTTGTTGTACGTTCTGGTGCGTGCAAATTCATTCACTTTTCACTTTTCATGTCCTTGTATCACTGCGCCAGCGTATTTGTGGTACATTTTGGCGCGTGCAAATTCATTCACTTTTCACTTTTCATCTCCTTGTAAAACTGCGCCAGCGTATTTATGCAATATCTCAATATATAGATATTGATGATATCTACAAACTTACTTACTTATTGATTTTGTGCAAATATAGATACCTGTAGCTATCGATTGATACCTAACATGACCATATAGACATAATCCATGTTATCAAAGCAATTGGGACAAATATGAACTTATTTCAGCATTTGCTATTAAGTATGTAGATTAAGTATGTAGATAATAATAATAATAATAATAATAATAATAATAATAATAGTAATAATAATAGTAATAATAATTTATTCAAAATATACAAAAGAAAAAAAGGTTAACAAAAGATAAATAACCATAAAGGCTATGCCTATAGTCAAAATATAATACAAAAATAAAAAATTTGAAAAATCAAAAAAGAAAAAAGTTAATAATTAAAAAGAACATTCGCTATAAGATATTAAGTAACAAAAAAGAGTTAAACATGATAAAAAGACAAAATACTAAAAAGACATCAATAAGGAATCATACAATTTAATAATAAATAATTATGTAAATAAGCAACAATTAAACAATAATTAAACAATAGTGCCCTAGCATGTCCCTACCAAATATAATATTTGTGAGATATAGAATAAATAGAAAGTGTCATACAAAATAAGCGTATAAATTAAACTAAACATACAACAAGTCTACAGAACCCAACAACAAAAAATTCACCCAACAGCTCCAGGTCGACAAAGAAGCAATCCCACTACTTGTCTCTTACCACATAACTAAAATAACAGAAGTCTCCTATAACGTTTTTTCCTAAGGGAAGGTAAAATATTAAAATCCCTAGGAATTCTTCTCTCCAGTAATAGACGTTAAGACAGAAGGTACAAAACAAGTAAAATTATTATTACTCATATTCAAAGCATTTCAATCACCAAAAACAGTCCAAGTGTTGTTTTTTAATACAGTCCATAGAAATAAATGTTGAGTGTCTGGAATTACATTTTCTATAGTATAAGCCTTAATATTCAGACCGTTTATTAGACAAAAATACTTCAAAGAGGCTGTACGTTGCACCTCCAAACTCTTATATGCTGAGGCTGCAGCTGACCCCCAAACCGGCAAACCATACAAAATAAGAGATTTGATAAGTGCTGAATGTATTTGACGAAAGGCAGTAACACTAAGTAGATATGAAATATTGTTTAATAAATAAGTATTGCACCTAATACTTCTGGACACTTGGGCAAATTCCATTTCAAACTCTCATCAAAAAGAATACCTAAATACTTCACAGAACAAGAAGGAGAGACTTTCACACAAGCTGAGCAAGTTGGATTTCTTCCAGATTTATGTAGAGTGGCTTGCAGAACAGTTCTAATCTTCCGATATGGAGAGCCAAAAACGACTATAACTGTTTTGTCAATATTTAAATTCATACAATTCCTAGAGAATCACTTAAACAGTATGAGAAAAATCTCCTCCACATTTATATACAAGGTGTAGTAACTCACTTTACACCTACTTAACACCTCTGTTAAATTAATACACTATTTAAACTAAGAGGTGTAGTTATCTTGTCTACAATTATGCTGTACACCCTTTTTAAATAGCGAGCACTCCCTATTTATTCCGACAGTGCGGAAAAACTGAAGTTGGCTCTGCCCTCATTAAATATTTACCTCGCATTTTAGAATAAACTACAACTTCGAGTTCGAATTTTCTTGTTTCTCCGGCCTTATACAATTGCTTTCTAAGGAAGGTTTTGAAATTGTAGGTCAATTTTAGTAAATAGTTTTGTTTTGCTGATATTTTAGTGAAATGGGTGGAGCTAGAGGCGGGCTATGCGTGACACGTCAAAAAAGCCTCGTTTTTTCCACTAGTGTTCTCAACTTCATAATTTCAACAGACACAAAAAAAAATTAACAGTTTTATTTCATTCTTTACTTTAGAATAAAAGATTACTAATAGTAATGTTAAATCATTACTTTTCTAACTGTATTGTTTCTATGGGTATAATTTGTGTGCTGTGTGCACAAGGGTATTCTGTATTAGTTTCAATTTGTAAACTCCTGGGAAAGAGGGAACTACACTTAAAGTAAGTTCTGCTAAAATATCTAGAAGTAAATAAATTTACTTCTGCTATTGTTAAGTTTTGAAACTTAAGCAGAAAAAAATAGTGAAAGTCAAAATATCACATACTCTCTAACTGGATCTCCAAATACTAAAAAATGCAGATATTTTTAAAGTTAAAAAACGAATTTATATCTAAAATTCGTCATTTGTTTAAACATATTAATAGTTTTTCGGAAAATCCAGTAATTAATTTTTTTTAATTTTTGTGCAACTTGTTTATTGTTTGAGGTGACTTCCCCTCATTCAGTAGAGGGCAAGGGAATGTTTATGATGGGGTATCTAGTTCACAACCTTCCTCTCGTTTTTCTTGATAGAGGTAGACAAGCAATAAACAAGTTGCACAAAAATTAAAACAAGTAGATTTATAACTTGGACAACTTTCGTGACAATATCACATAGAAATGAATAGGATTTAAAAAAGTATTTACTTAGTTTAATGCAATTTTTTTAACAAGTTGAAAATGTGACTCTTCTATTTGTGTCAAGATCATATCTTCTTCCCTCCTTTCTACAACTTGCCTAAGGCCAGCTCAAACCGGGCGATAAGAAATAAATAGATGGCCTGATCCTAACTGCTCACCGCGTTACATACACCGCACGTCCTCACAGCCCCACCGGTGTACATTTCGGACTACTCGCAAATGACGTCATCTACCTCAATGCTTGTCACGCACAATTGAGCTGATGACTAATACGCGAGCTCGTCGGCGCGCTACCGATTTTATAAACTTTCTTGACCTTGGCAGGTCATGAAAGTTAAAAAATAATCTATATACATAATACGCTAGTCGGCATCCTTTGATGTTTGTGACGATCGTCGCTCACCTACTTCTGATTACCCTAAATCTACAAATTATATACCAAACGATAGCCCTTTTTCTGGAGGTTAGCCGAAAATTATGAAACAGCCATAAACTTACATATTTTGAGAGTTATTAATGAAAAACCATCAATTTGTTTTGAGTTTTGATTGGCTGGCTTTGATTGAGGGAGCGGACGAAATTAACGCCAGCAGATGTCGCATGTCTGGATGCAAATGGCTACCAATGTGGTTTCTCCACTTCGGCAGAGTGTGTCCATTTAATTCTACAAATATTTCGCCCATCCATGAGAAATCTACTGGCGATTAGATAGTAAAGGTAAAAATGAATACATTCGGGGTGAAAACTTAATTTTTTATTTGGTTTTTTAATTGTAAATGACGGAATTAGCTGCCAACGATGCCTAACATAGGATTTGTTCTACATGTAACAAACCCAGACTAAATAATCAAAACAACACAAACAAAATCAAATTTAACAACCAGATGACGTTGTCGATCACAATTTTTATCTAAAAAACTAAATAAAACCATGTGTTACCACCAGATGGCGCAATTCAATAAGAAATATAGAATTTTATAATTAATTTTATAAAATCTATATTTCTTTTTTTAAATGCACCTAATAATTTCATTTTAGTCAGTTACAACTCTTTTTTTTATTTTTCACGAATTAACGATCGTTTGCTAAGCAAAGTTTCTATTATATTGTTTTTTAATAAAAAAACCGTATGCTCTTTGAGATCTGTCCTATGTCTAACAATCATATTTTACTTGAGATTTGTACTACATCTAATAGGCGTATGTTTATTGAATGTTTGTTTTTACTTTTATCTTAATTTTTTTTAAAATTAAAATCACAATTATTACTTAGGCAATTTACGATTTAAAGCGGAAATACAAACGGAATTACAATTAGCTCAGGAAAACTGCATTGCAATCTTCAATACGTGTTGTCATCTGGTTTCCTCAATAGAACATTTGTTCTTTTTGTTTTTTTCTAACTGGGCCTGATTAACAACAATTTTTTTAGGGAGTGAACTGGCCCGGAATAATTTGAATATTTTTTGGAAAGAAACTGGGCCTGATTAATAACAAATTTTTTTGGGAAGGAACTGGGCCTCAATAATTTCAACATTTTTTGGGAAGGAACTGGGCCTGATTAACAACAAATTTTTTTGGGAAGGAACTGGGTCTGATTAATAACAAAGTTTTTTGGGAAGAAACTGGGCCTGATTAATAACGCTTTTTTTAGAAAGAGCACTGGGCCTGAATAATAATAAAGTTTTTTGGGAAGGAATCGGGCCTGAATAAAAAAAAATAAAACACACCAAACTAAAAATAACACATTTTCGATTCTTAAATTTGTTTTCTTATGTAAATAGTCTTTAAACATATTATATACGAAAAAAACTTCGTTCCCACAGTCGCCATTATCAGTTTACGTCATACCATGACTTTAGTATGATGTAAGTTATAAACTTCCTGCCATAATTTCATTCCCGCCCTCTGATGACAATAATTTACCCTAAAAATGTGGTCCGTGGATTTCCACGGGTTCCACCTAGTTACTAATATTAACTTAGAACTGTTAATGTATTTAAACAAACTAGGTGGAACTTGTGGAAAATCCACAGATCATACGCTAAAAAACCATTATTCCTAAGGTTCAGCACCTTAGCACCTTTAATATTGACTTTTACCCCATCTCTTACCACTTTTTAATATCAAGGTCCACTTAATTTCCTTACCACTTTATAAAACTCAGGCCAGCTCCCTCCCTAAAAACTTTCAGGCCCAGTTCCTTCCCTAAAATCCTTGTTATTATTCAGGCACACTTCCTTCCTTAAAAACTTTTAGTCCCACTTTCTTTCCTAAAAATTTTCAGGCCCAGTTCCTTCCCTAAAAACTTTATTATTATTCCAGTAGGCACACTTCCTTCCCTAAAAACGTTTAGTCCCACTTCCTTTT
>JAQGAS010002408.1:0-10687 GCA_034686365.1 Pachymerium ferrugineum
TAGAAACAGGACTGACTAAATTCCAAGTTAGCCTCTCACATCTGTGAAATTTTGATACAGCTTTAGAATTTCTATTGAAAAATAAATCAATTAAAAACTTTGGTAACATTTGTTTGATTGTATTAAATACATCTAACGGCAGTTTGAAAACTCGGTCGAGTAATCTGACACATGTTCGACGACTACTGTCATACAAATCTGCTTCAAAGTATCCACATATCGTCGTAAAGGCATTCTAAAAAGTAAAATCCTATTACAAAATAAAATTTGATTACAGCTTGACGTAAAATATACTTGATGGGCGCATCCACCTACGAGATAAGTGTTTTCACTTGGGCGCAGCCATGTTTGATCGTTGGCCATCTGGTGGGACCTTCTTCAAATTTATCATAGCTGCCCGATTGGATACACTGCCATCCTTCAAGTAAAAACTAGGGAGTAGGAATGAGATGTAATATATATATATATCTTTTGTAATTTTGAAAAAGCGTTTGGACCATTATTTCTAGCTTTGGAGTTGAGTGGTTTGAAGTTAACATCAAGACTTTTAAATTGGAAAAAGTTGATCCGATCATTTCTAAATTAATGTCAAAGTCAGTCAATTGAAGACGAGTTACTTTAGCTCTAATGTCAATCAGATCGGAGTTCAAAGTCTGACATTCGTTTAGAAAGGGTTCAAAACAATCACATTCATTACAAAATTTACCCTTCAATCTCTTCTTCTTCAGGCTCATAATTCCAAAATTGTAGATTGAGGTTGGATACATTTTGACAACATTTTGTTATGAACTGCAAAGTTCCCTTTTTGATAGTGAACATAGCTATGCTAGGTAATTGACACAGTTGAAATGTTGGAATTGGTGACCCCCTCAAACGCATTGATCAATTCGTATCCGTAAAGCCACGAATGATGCTTATATCCTGTGCTTAGTTTAAAAACTTGCAACTGTTTCAAGTTAAACAACATTCAGTTGTGAATCCATAAGAATTCAAGTCTAAATGTTTAACTTTCGATCCCCCTGACTTTGATTGGCACAACCGGCGTATCCCATCATCGACGGTAAATTGACCGGACAAACTTAAAATTTCAAGTTGCAGACAGTTATTACCGATTACTTCTAGAATGTAATCATCTAGCCCACGACCAACCCGTAACTCTAAAACCACCACATTAGGAATCAACGGAATAAAATTGGGAAAATCTATTTGCTTCATTTCCGAACTCCCGTCATTAGAATTACATCTCAAACTCGTTAAACTCTGTAAATAAAAATAAAATGTTTTACAAATTGTGCAAACTAAATGATAAATCTAAAGAAAACATCAATTACAAACGAATTCTCTGTTTTGTGTGTATTCAATGTTTTCAGCATAGGTACCTATTAAATTTAAGTTATCATCTCACACACACTTAATATAGTATTCATATCATTTTTAAGTTCATAATAGTCAACATTCAATTTTTCATGTTTGGTTTGATTAGACGACTTCTGTTACGATAGTCAAGTTCTGTTGGCTGCCTCTTGACATCTTTAAAGTATTGATGCAATTCTTCGGATAGTTCCACGGCTATGTAAAAATATGTGTTAAAATAAAATGTTATTTGAAGAGCAAAATTGCTTATGGATATTGCGCAGTTCATCTGTTGAATTATCCGATAAACGATCGATGACTAATTTCACACAAAGCTGCTTCAATGTTGTTACAGGTCGTCGGAAAGGCATTCTATAAAATAAAAGTGTAATATTTAAATAGGATAAAGTATTTGAGAAGAGATGAAATCCTACATGAGCTTCTCTGCATTAAATGGTTGCAGCGCATGCGTGTTTTGATTTTAACTGTGCAGCGTCGTCTGCTTCAGTTAGAATCAATATGTGAGCAATTTAAAAGCAACTTGCGTGCTGCCTTGATTTGATCGAGTAGAGGTTATTCCTATCGATACTCGGTAGTTGCATTTTAGGCGCTGTAAAAGAGATACATCTATTATTTGACATTTGTTACATATCCGAGTGATACACATTAATTATTTTCCGTTAGGTAAGATTCAAATTTTGTCCAATCATCAACTGTAATGTAACTGGGAATGCCCAACACTCTTAGTTGATTTTCCATACTTAACGTAATTCCAAAATCGACTTCTCGCTTATTGTGTTACCAAAACCGGGATCAAATCGAGTTAAATATCTTAAAGGATTCACTTGATGCAACATTGTAATCAGTAAGTCATCAGTGAACAACCTATTATCACCAGAGAAATATAATTCCTTCAAATGTAAACAACCTTTAAGTAAAAACTTCAACTGAGGAATAGGAATGGGACCACTAATTCTAAGGTTTTGCAACTTTGAAAAAGCATTTGGACTATTATCTCTAGCTTTGGGGTTGAGTGGTTTGAACTTCAAGTTCCAATTCTTTTAAATTGGAAAAAGTTGATCCGATCATTTCTAAATTAATGTCAATATCACTCAATTCAAGACGAGTTACTTTTGCTCTAATGTCAATCAGATCGGACTTCAAAGTCTGACATCCGTTTAGAAAGTTTTCAAGAGATTCACATTCATTACAAAATTTACCCTTCAATCTCTTCTTCTTCAGGCTCATAATTCCAAAATTGTAGATTAAGGTTGGATACATTTTGACAACATTTTGTTATGAACTGCAAAGTTCCCTTTTTGATAGTGAACATAGCTATGCTGGGTAATTGACACAGTTGAAATGTTGGAATTGGTGACTCCCTCAAAAGAAAATCTTCAAATAATGTTTGAAACGCATCGATCAAATCGAAACCCTCAAGCCACTTAAAAAATTTAAATGCGCTTAGTTTAAAAACTTTCAACTGTTTCAAGTTACGCAGAACAGTTAAACAAATTTCAGCTGTCAATCTTATACAATCCAAGTCTAAATGTTTAATTTTCGATCCTCCTGATTTTGATTGACACAACCGGTGTATCCCATTGTCGATAACTCCACCGCGAAAAATTAAAATTTCAAGACGCAGACAGTTATTACCGATTACTTCTAGAACATTATCATTTAGTCCATCTGGTCCATCCAATCCCCATAACTCCAAAACCACCACATTAGGAATAAACGGAATCAAATTGGAGAAATCTATTTGCTTCCATTCCGGGTTGTAGAAATTACTATTAATTCTCAAACTCGTTAAACTCTGTAAATAAAAATAAAAATGTTGTACAAATTGTGCAAACAAAATGATAAATCTAGAGAAAACATCAATTACACATGAATCAGAGATTCTATTTTGTGTATATTCAATGTTTTCAGCATACCAATTAAATAGTTCAAGTTATTACCTCACACACACTTAATATAGTACTCATATCTCTTTCAAGTTCATAATAGGTAACATTCAAATTTTAATGTTTGGTTTGATTAGACGACTTCTGTTACGATAATCAAGTTCTGTTGGCTGCATTTTGACATTTTCAGTGTGTTGATGTAACTCCTCGGATAATTCCACGGCTGTGTAAAAAATGCGTTAAATAATAGTGTTAATTGAAGAACAAAATTGCTTACGGATGTTGCGCAGTTCATCTGTTGAATAATCCGATAAACGATCGATGACTAATTTCAATGTTGTTTTAACTAGATAAAGTATTTGAGAAGAGACGAAATTCTACACGAGCTTCTCTGCAAGAAAGGGCTCCTACGCATCTAAACGAATGTCATATTGGGTCCTAGGTCAGACTTTGAATGCGTGTTGTGATCTTTACTGTGTAGCGTCGTCTGCTTCAGTTATAATCAATATGAATGTGAGCAATTTAAAAGCGACTTGCGTTCAGCCTTGATTTGATCGAGTGCTGAGTCATTATCCTATAGGCTACTCGGTAGTTGCATTTTGTGCGCTAGGGTTCGCCTAACTTTTTACTTATGAAATTCATTTTAAAGGTCGGGATATATATCTTTTATTCCAATAAAAGAGATACTTTCCCGTAAAATCAATCGAAGGTGAATGACAGTATGAGATATTATATTACTAGTACATCGTAATTGTTTCTTTTAATAAAAGACTCAATTTCTGCACGATCGCCTTTTGTAATTTTAGAGCAAGAACTTATCCATAAGAGTTTCAAATTGTTTTTACAACCTAATAATTCATAAATAAACTTTTTGCTTATTTCATTATTTTGAGCAAAGTGAAAATGAGTTAAATGCCTTAAAGGATTCACTTCATGTATTACTGTTATCATTAATTGATCAGTCAGTACATCACTTTTTTTCCGAAACATTAATTGTTCCAAATGTAAACAATTTTTAAGTAAAAATTTTAACTGAGAAATATCATCAACACCATCTTGAATTCTAAGGCACTGTAACTTTTTAAAAGAATTTTGACTTTTGGCTGTGGGATTGAGTGGCGCGAATATAATATTCTGCAACCTCAACTTTTTTAAATTGGGAAAAGTTGTTCCGATCGTTTCCAAATTAACTTCAAGATTAAGCAAATAAAGACCAGTCACTTTTGCTGCAATATCAGTCAGATCAGAATTCAAAGTCTGACATTCGTTTAGAAAGTTTTCAAGGGTCTCACATTCAAAACAAAATTTATACAAACCTCTTAATCGCCTCTTCACTATAATTATCCCACCTACCCCTAAAATATAGGTCAATGTTTGATACATTTGGACAACATTTTGATATGAATTGTAAAGTTCCCTTTTTGATAGTGAACATAGATATCTTAGGTAATTGACACATTTGAAATGTTGGAATTGGTGACCCCCAAATAATGTTTGAAACGCATCGATCAATTCGTAACCTTTAAGCCACGAATGTAAGTTAAATACACTTAGTTTAAAAACTTTCAACTGTTTCAAGTTCCGCATAGCAGTTAAACAACATTCAGTTGTGAATCCATAAGAATTCAAGTCTAAATGTTTAATTTTCGATCCCCCTGACTTTGATTGGCACAACCGGGGGATCGACAGTATATTTACCGGACAAACTTAAAATTTCAAGTTGCAGACAGTTATTCCCGAATGCATCTAGAATATTATCATCTAGTTCATAACCGTGTAACTCTAAAACCACCACGTTCGGAATAGAAAGAATCAAATTCTCAATTTGCATGTTCATCATTTGCATGTTCTTTCCACGACCCATTCACACATCTAAAACTGGTTAAACACTGTAAATAAAAATTAAAAATGTTGTAGAAATTGAAGAAAAATACCAGTTGAACAAATAATTTAAGTTATTACCTCACACACACTTAATATGGTTTTCAGGTCTGTTACAAGATCACAAAATTTAAGATTTAAGTTTTTCATGCTTGGTTTGATTAGACAATTAATATTACGATAGTCAAGTACAGATGGGTACACATTAACCTCATTAAAGTATAGCATTAACTCTTCGGATAGATCCACAGCTGTGTAAAGTATTTTTTAAAATAAAAAAACATTTTTTAATTAGCAAACTTGCTTAGGGATATTCTGCAGTTCATCCGTTGAGTAATCCTATAACCTCTTGATGACCACTTTCGTGCAAAGCCGCTTCAAGGTGACAATCGGTGTTCGCAAAGGCATTCTGAAAATAAATGATGTTATCAGTTACCAATTCGATAACTAAAATCAAGATGAAATACTTCAGAAATATTTTCAGTTAGGCGTAGCAATGGAGGTAAAATAACATGTTATCATGATGTTATCTTACCTCCATGGGCGTATCCATGTTTAATCGATCGAAAGTTATGCCACCTGTTGAATGATTACTCAATTTCTACGTAGTGGAGCATGTCAGTAGCTCTAATCATTTATTATTTATTAAATTGTATAAATGCCTCTGGAATAATTTTAGAGCAAGTCAATATCGACAAAGATTTGACTGCTTTCATACAAAACTGTAACATGCGATTTGAAATGCACTCTGTAAAATAAAAGATGTCATAAACCAACAAATTCAGTAATTAAAATCAAAATGAAATACCCTGCAAACATTCTTAGTTGGTCGCAGCCATGACATGCACGAGTGTAGCATCACCTGTTGAGATTCACAAGAAAAAATAATATTCCGCAATCCACCAGTCGCGACTGTGGCGCTGGTCTAATGATTTAGGAACCCCCTTTAAACAGATAGAGTTGGACGATTTCTATTACGTCTACATTCAATTGCAAGTGGATATGTTTTGTTGTCATCAATGGATTGAACCAACTCTTTGGATAATTCCACAGCTGTGAAAAGAATTTTTTAAAATGACGTAATATGTTTACAGAGCAAAATTAGTTAAAAATACGATTTTTTGCGATTAAAATACGATTTTTGTGATTATTTATATGTTGTTTTCGTTTTTATAACTTTTATTTTACAGATTAGTAAGAAACAAATACATCCTGTAAAATAATCAGACACGCAAAGGTGAATGACAATATAAGAAATATTATTTTACTAGAACATTATAATTGTTTCTTTTAATAAATGACAAAATTTCTGCACGATCACGATTTGTAATTTTGGAGCAACCACAAATCCTTAACTCTTTCAAATTGTTTTTCAGACTCAATAAATCATAAATAGACTTTTTGCTTATTTCATTATTTTGACCTAAGTATAAATGGGTTAAATGCCTTAAAGGATTTACTTCATGTAATATTGTTACCATTAGTTCATCAGTGAGCACATCACTTTTACACCAAAATAATAATTTTTCCAAATGTAAACAACTTCCCAGTAAAAACTTCAACTGGGGAATAGGAATGGGACCACTAATTGAAAGGGATTGTAACTTTGAAAAAGGATTTTGATTTTTGGCTGTGGGATCAAGTGGTTCGAACTTAACACCTCTAAAGGTAAGTTCCCACTGTGTTCCCACTGCCGCTTGTCGCGTGTTGCTTGTGGAAAATCAAGGTGCATGCTGGGACTTAGAACATGTCGTGTGTCGTAGAACACACTCATTCCTGCAGTAAGACGCACTAGTTGTCATGTCGTGCGAAGTCATTTTTGCCGCGCGTCGCATGCCAGGCAGCCAATGAGCGTACAGGGTCGTATCATGTGATCACAACGTCAGGGAATGAGAGTTCAATTCAAAATGGAGGATGATATAGTTTAGATCGGTCTGAGCCCAAACAGCCTAGTACGACCAAAATAAATAAAATAATACGATAGTCATCGTCACATATGTTTGTGCACATGGAGCGCCGGGCTGTGATCGGCTAATCATTTTTCGGCTGCGTTGTTGACATTGTTTGGGCCGCGAATGGCACGTACAGCAGTGGGAACGCGTGTGGGAACACTTGTCATGCGACAACGACATTTGCCGCTACAAGCAACACGCGACAAGCGGCAGTGGGAACACAGTGGGAACTTACCTTAAGATTCAACTCTTTTAAATTGGAAAAAGTTGATCCGATCGTTTCTAAATTTATGTCAACATCAACCAATTTAAGACCAGTTACTTTTGTTCTAATATCAATTAAGTCAGACTTCAAAGTCTGACATTCGTTTATAAAGTTTTCAAAAGTGTCGCATTGTAAACAAAATTTATACTGCCTAATCTTCACTGCAGACATATCACCCATACCTCTAAAATGTAGGTTGAGGTTTGATATATTTGGACAACATTTTGTTATGAACTGCAAAGTTCCCTTTTTGATAGTGAACATAGATATCCTACGTACAGTAATTGACACAGTTGAAATGTTGGAATTGGTAACCCCCTCGAAACATAATCTTCAAATAATGTTTGAAATGCATCGATCAATTCGTATTCTTCAAGCCACGTATAATAATTACGATTTCTTGCTCTGAAAATTTTCAACTGTTTCAAGTTACGCAGAACAATTAAACAACACTGAGTTGTGAATCTGGAAGAATCCAAGTCTAAATGTTTAATTTTCGATCCCCCTGACTTTGATTGGCACAACCGGCATATCCCATCGCCAGTAAATTTCCCGACAAGCATAAAACTTCAAGCTGCAGACAGTTATTACCGATTGCTTCTAGAATATTATCATCTAATCCACATGAACCCCCCAACTCTAAAACCACCACATTCGGAATAGAGTGAATCAAATTAAAGAAATCTACTTGCGTGTTCTTTTCCCCGAGCAAGAATTCACATCTCAAACTCGTTAAACTCTGTAAATAAAAATAAAAAAGTTGTAAAAATTGTAGAAAACAACCAGTTGAACAAATAATTTAAGTTATTACCTCACACACACTTAATATGGTATTCATGTCTCTTTCAGGATCACAACAGTCAAAATTTAATTTTGTCATGTTTGGTTTGATTAGACGATTTCTGTTACGACAATCAAGTAGTGCCGGCTGCCTATTTACATCTTTAAAGTATTGAACCAATTCTTCGGATAGATCAACAGCTGTGTAAAGTATTTTTTAAAATAAAGATACATTTTTTAAAGAGTAAAATTGCTTACGAATATTCTGCAGTTCATCCGTTGAGTAATCCGATAAATGATCAATGACTACTTTCGTGCAAAGCCGCTCCAGGGTGTCAATAGGTGTTCGCAAAGGCATTCTGAAAATAAATGATGTTATCAGTTACCATTTCGGACATTAAAATCGAGATGAAATACTTGGCAAATATTCTCAGTTGGGCGCTGCCATGTTTGATCGATCGAACGTCGTGCCACCTGTTGAGTCATTACTCAATCTCTGTGTAGTGGAACATGTCCTCCTGGTATTCTTTCAGAACAAATCAATATTGAAAACGTTTCAAACTAATTTTTCATACCAAATAACCAAAATTGACTTTTTAGTCAATTTTGACGTGTGATTTGAAATGCACTCTGTAAAATAAAAAATGTCATAAACCAACAAATTCAGTACCGTAATCAAAATCAAAATTAAATACCTTGCAAACATTCTTGGGCGCAGCCATGTCATGAATGAGTGTGCACCTGTTGAGATTCACAAGAAAAAATAATATTCTGCAATTCACCAGTCGCGATTGTGGCACCGGTCTAATGTTTAATTTTTCTTTTATTCAAACTTGATACTTTTAGAAGACAAATATCAAAGACAATAGAATAGTTATTTCCCCTTGCAAACCGTGCCAACTATCATCTGTAACATTTTTGAAATATGATCTACCCAGCTCTTTCAATTGACTTTCCATAAAAAGTAATTGAAAAATAGCCCTTCTGCTTATAAAATTCCAAACCAAGAAAATTTCAGGTAGATGCCTTAAAGAATTTACATTTAATATTGCAATTATAAAGTCATCAGTTACCGCACAACTTACTCATAAACCTGTAATTGCTCTAAATATAAACAGTTTTCAAGTAAAAATTTCAACTGATGAGAACAGATAATTTAAGTTATTACCTCACACATACTTAAAATGGTATTCATTTCTCTTGCAAGATCATAAGATTTAAGTTTTAATTTTTTCATGTTTGGTTTGATTAGACGATTATTGGTACGACAGTCAAGTCCAGTGGGTACACATTGAAATCATTAAAGTATTGAATCAACTCTTCGGATAGATCTACAGCTGTGTAAAGTATTTTTTATAATAAATATACATTTTTAATGAGCAAAATTGCTTACGAATATTACGCAGTTCATCCGTTGAGTAATCCGATAAATTACCGATGACCACTTTCGTGCAAAGCTTTCATCGGCGTATACCATCAAAAGAGTGGGTTAGATAAAAACTTTAATTTGTTAAGCTCTGTAAATAATAATAAAAAATAGAAAATACGTATACTGTTTGTTAGTTCCGTGTTTTCACGAGATAATTGCAGCTTTATTTACCTCCCACACACGTATTCAAATAATCTATGAGATCATCACAATTCATTTTCAATCTTTTCATGTTTGGCCTCATTTCTGTTACGTCTACATTTAATTGGAAATGGATATGTTTTTGTTGTCATCAACGCATTGAATCAACTTTTCGGATAATTCCACAGCTGTAAAAAGAATTTTTTTTAAATGACCATTGTAAGTTACAGAGCAAAATTACTTACGGAAATTGCGAGATCCTCAGTTGAGAAATACAAAAAATGGCGGAAGACATTTTTGGTACAAAGCTGTTTCAGCGTGCGAGCGGATCATCGTAAAGGCATTAATGTAAAATATGAGTTGATCATTTTAACCCTATGAAATAATTTGAGAATAGGATGGGTGAGCTTTTCTAATATTAATTCAAAAATTATCAAAATATGTTGTTTTAATTTTTATAACTCTTATTTTACAGATTAGTAAGCAACAAATACATCCTGTAAAATAATCGAAGGCACGCAGAGGTGAATGACAGTGTGAGAAATATTATTTTACTAGTACATGATAATTGTTCCTTTCAATAAAAGACAAAATTTCTGCATGATCACGTTTTGTAATTTTGGAGCAACCACCTATCCCTAACTCTTTCAAATTGTTTTTTCAATTCAATAATTCATAAACAGACTTTTTGCTTATTTCATTATTTTGAACTAAGTATAAATGGGTTAAACGCCTTAAAGGATTCACTTCATTCAATATTGTAATCATTAAGTCATCAGTGACCATTATCACCAGAGAAATCTAATTCCTCCAAATGTAAACAACATTCAAGTAAAAACTTAAACTGAGGAATAAGAATGGGACAATTAATTGAAAAGGATTGTAACTTTGTAAAAGAATTTTGACTTTTGGCATTGGGATTGAATGGCGCGAATATCATATTCTCCAAACGCAACTTTTTTAAATTGGGAAAAGTTGA
>JAQGAS010002409.1:0-10685 GCA_034686365.1 Pachymerium ferrugineum
TTGTGTGAGTGAAGAGTGTTTGAAGATGTTAATTGTAGCAAAAATTGAATGATCTATAAAGAAAAATTTACAAGTTATTGGGTATTGAAATTCAGGGACCCAGGGTAGTTTATAAGGGTCTGAATTTTCAAAGTCTGCTTTTTCAGGGAAGTTTCATTGGGGGGAAGCTAAAAATGTGGGTGGAAAAAGTGGTTTGAAAGACGCGTATTCTGGTAGAAATTCAGCTTGTTTCCACATCTCTTTCCTAATGAAATTTCTGGTAGAAATTTGGCACAGTCATTTTCATTGGTGGACAGAAATTTATAAGGATTATTTTCATTGGGAAAGAATTGTGGAGGGAAGCTAAAAATTTGTGTGGATAAAGTGGTTGGGAAGACGTGAATCCTAAGAGAAATTTAGCACAGTCATTTTCATTGCTGGAGAGAAATTTAGAAAGATTATTTTAGAAAGATTATTTTAGAAAGATTATTTAGAAAGATTGGGAAAGAATGGTGGGGGGAAGAGATTGAGAACAGTAGCAGCGTTTGGGGGTGGCAACTGGGGCAGTCACCTCAGGCTCCACGCTTTGAGAGGCCCTGCATTTTTGGTGAACAGAAAACGCTTGCAAAGTAAAAAAAAAAAGATTAGGGTACCCCAGTGGAGCACTCCTTTTGGGGTATAGCCATGAATTCCACGGAGCCCACTGGGCCCCGCGCATACCTAAAGCCGCCTCTGATATGATATGTACACTATTTGAGACACGAGGCAGAGATTCAAGAATTGTCCATTCAGTAGTTAAATAATGGATATGTAGTATAACAATAGTACAAAACAAACTCTGAACATTACATAAATGAAACATTATTTTATACTTATGATGGTGTAATTGAGAATCTCAGTCTTGTATGCATAACAATTTATTTTGTAAAAGGAATTTCGAGGAATCGCCATGACTAAACAAAATTTAACCCACGATTATCCAACTGTGTTTGGAAATTGCAGCTTCATTTCAAGGCGTAAGATTTCACTTACTTTTTTTATAAACTAATCGTCAGCAAAATGTAATTTATAGATGCTGAAAAATACTTAGGCGGTGTTAGCAGGCACAACGTCTTCTCTATGCAAAAAAGCAACGATTGTCCTGTGTGTGAATACAAAGTGTGTATTTATTGGTGTGGCAAGCGCATTTTAACTATTTATTACATTGGTTAGATATTTTTAATTCCTCAAGAAGACTATTTTGATGTGAAACAACAAACCAGGGTTAAATGCGGAGTTCAAACTGGAATCACACTTAGAAGACAATCAGTAACTCAACGCGCAATAAATTGTAAATGTTCTAATCAAATCTTTGTTATCAGGTTATACGAGCAAATACACCATCAAGACATTGCGATCCGCCAAAAAAAGCATCAGACTGCATCGTAAATTGCAAAAAAAAGATTTTTGAAAATTTAATAGACTGCAGGTAACATTCATCAAACGAGTAAATTCACATTTAACTAATGTTTAATTTTTAGCTTGCCCTTCATGAAAGATTCGCCACTTCCTCGTTGTCAAACTACATCAAAAGCTAAGAAAACGCGTTCGGCCTATTTAGACGTCTACGCCTCTGATATATCATCAAAACAATGCAAATGTGTACCCACATGTCAAGAAAATATTTACTTTCCGTTCGTTGGCATAGGATATGATGTTGCAGTTGGCTACACGCTTATCGTAGTAATGTTGGAATCAAATTCAAGAGAAATAATCAAAGAGAATCTTAAGTTCACTATCATTGATTTGTTTTGTAATTTTGGATCATTTTTGGGTGTAATTTTGGGTTTGTCAATGTTTGGAGTTATTGAGATGTTAGAATTAATATTTCAGCCATGTTTTTCACGTTTCGTTAAACCTTTGTCACGATAAAAGTAAAATTGCTTCAAGATCTTTTGGAATCAAACGAGTAAATTCACATTTAACTAATGTTTAATTTTTAGCTTGCCCTTCATGAAAGATTCGCCACACTGTTACCATTTCCCACAATAAAATTTCACTTCGTTTCATTAAAAATTTTCCTACCTTTTCGGTGGCTTTAAATCTCTAGTTTTCTTTCGTGCATGAGGAACGGCGGCGATACTTAACACGTCGTCGCCGATTAAAGTTGCTTTTTTATTCCTGGAGAAGGCCACCTCACTACTTCAACCTCAACGATGCTGTGATAATATTTCAAGTTGAATTAATACGCTACTTAACGCTAGACAACCAAACATTACCTCACAACTACACCGCCATTACTTTTTTCGAAACGTCATTCGTACAGAAGACGAGATCACTAGCCTACACGTGACATCTATTGACAATTTTTAGTATCGTTCTGTTGCAAACATAAGTAAATTTCGTTTTTATTTTATAATCTCATAATTCTTGTTACTGCTATAACACGTATAATATCACAATGCAGCTTTCTGCTTTTTAGAATTTTAATTTTTTAATTTTACATTTTTCCATGTTGTTAGATGAAAAAAATTTTTCAGAGACCGAATTCAGGAGTCGCCATTGACTTATATTTTTTTGTTTTTAAAGAGTTTAAATACGGTATATGTTGTCGCATTGTTATTTTATAATAAAAACAATCTGTGTATGTATTAACTATTGCAGTCAATATTTTGCCGAAACATTTTTTCTATTCATCTAACACAATGAACAATGAAGCTTACCCTGAATGCAACTCGTATCTTGTTATTTTCCAAAAAATAACAATTCAATTCAAAAATCCATTCTTCTGTTAGCGAAGATGATGATAGATCATTGAAGGTGATGATGTCACAAGCGTCCCATCTCCGGAGACATGCCCCCCAGAAAGAAACGAGGTTTTATTATAGGATTGGCGGACTTATCAGCTCAGACCTTGTGGCTCGCACTTATTCCCTAAAGGAAGGACAAAGTTAGCAAAGAGTTTGTCACTACACAAAACATATCTCCCCATAGGAATAGCCAACGGTTTCAATCTTCAATAAATTGAAATATACAATAAAAAAAATTGGTCAAACTGGAGTTAGGATTTATTATCTAAATAACAAAAGTCAGAAAAACTTTAGACAATAAATTTGATTAGAAAAACAAAGTTCATGAAGGGGTTTAATGATATGTCAAAATACGTAATAAAAAAATGTTAAAAATAATAAGAAATTTATTTTTTTAGTCAAAAGAATGAAGTGTGTTTTAAGGATTATAAATGAACTTTTTTTTAAAAAAGACACTCCACTATTGCATTCCACTGTCAAGCCTTTTATAAATTTTTTTTTTTGAATTCTTTGTCTCCTGGTGCAAAAAACTAACAACAATAATACAATAATCCGTATATGATTTTACAACACTTGAAGAGATCACTGAAAAAACTCTTTCTGGATGGGAAGGATGATTAAATAGAGATTAAAACATCTAACAACAAGCATATGGAAAAAAATGCATTTCAGTTGGTCAAGTTGTAACAAATTCCCTCAACAGGGAAGAAACAGTTCTAACAAAGATAAGAAAAAAATTAAAACTTTCTTGTGTAATCTTCCAAAAAAAAAAAAAAAAAAAAATTCAATCAAGAAACTTTTAGGTCCCAATCAAATGATTATTTTTTTTTTCTGTTCACATGAGACCCTGCAATTCATCTTCCTCTTCTTCTTCTTCTTCTTCATTCTCTTCTTCCGTCAAAGTGACATTTGCGTTGTTGGTTGCATTCCCAATGGTGGCGTTATGAGCGGCGGTGTGTCTCCCTTTAGCTCGGTTGAGAGTGTGAATTCTATATCTGTCACCTTCGCGTCGTTCCAATGTTGCAAGATGACAACATTTGTGAAACATGGCGCCATGTCCTTGGACGCACCGTTCGAACGTCTTCATCAAATGATGACCGTAGTTTGGGGAACGATAACGACCGTAAAAGCCCAATTTGCGATTATGGGCACGATTGCGATTGCGCATTGCGATGCGTGCAGCGTAGTAGTCGACAAAGCAATGGAAACCTTTATCACCTGCCAGTTCACCCAACATGCAACATGACATATTGCGGCGGTTTGGTGTCGCTGATGTTCCACCTTTAATAGAGAAAGAAAAAATTATTTATTATTATTATTTTTACTGAATTAAAGTAGACGGGTATAAAGTTGGGAGTGTGAATTCTGGGTGTTGTTTTAATTTTTTTAAATATTTTTATAAGATTTTTTTTTTTTACTTTTTTTTTTAGGTAGATGGCGCGCTTAAATTAGCTGAATTTTAAATTTTGTGTCTCATTAGCATTAAGTTGTGAACATTTCTTGGGAGTTCACTTCAAAGACATTGCCTTCGGTGAAACTAAGTTTAGAAACTTTTTTTTAAAAGGGTTCATGTATAGTTATTGGAGTTTTGAATTCAATTTGGCACGTTAGAATTTTTTTTGAGTGGTTTTTAAAAGAGTGCTTCAGAATAGTTATTAGATTTAAAATTTTGAATTTTTTATTATTTAATTTTTTATCTTTATAAATAAAAAAACTTATTTGATTCGATTTGAAAATCAAATAAGTATATGAAGGAGCAATAAGCAATACATTGTTTTTAATCATTCTTCAGTCATTGCGCAATACGATGGGTAGCAAGGTAGAAAAACAATTAAAATGCAAAGCTTACAAAACTTTCCCATCTAGTTTGTAATGGTTGTTTGCAGTCCTGTATTCCAAATCAAGCATAAGTACTGAAGCTTTTTGACTTAAATTTATAAAAACTGATTTGATGTGTATGAAATTACACGCTTTGCTTTTCTAAAGTTGTGCTATTTACAAAGTGGAATGCACCACCAAAAATTTTGAAAAATTACTGCATTTGAAATAAATACTTTTCCATTTCGGCAGAATTGTTTTACCTAGATGTCTCAATTAACTTACGAGTGACTACATTCCTATGTTTGAATCCATGATCACCACTTCGCTCACCATCAGCTTCAATTTCTGATCTCTTGTGCGCAAGACTGTTGAGATAATCTAAAAAAAAGGAAGAAAAAAAAACTTTAAAAAAAAAAACTTATACCAAATAAAGTCACTTTAAAAGAATAGAAACTTAACTCCAAAGTTGACACAATGACAATTTAATTTTAAAAAAAATAATAATAAAAAAAAAAAACCAAAAAAGTTAAAAGAAAACCAAAACAAACACGCGAAAACTTAATTTCAGCTTTTTTTTCTTTCATTCCACAAACTGATCAACACGCAGTGTTCAATTCATCCCGTGTAAAATCCAATTTAAATTCAAACCAAGGAGAGAGAAATTAAATTCGATATGAAACAAAAGAATGAAAAAAAAATCAATTAATTTTGCCCCATTCAACAAATTTTATTACAACCTCAAGCTATGTTTGCTTTTTCAATTACACAAAACAAAAAAAAATTCTCTCAGCAGAAGCCTTTTGCAATTATCAGATGACACCAACTTTCCCTCTCTTTTTTTTTTTTTTTTTTTTTTCAAAAAGTACAAATTGATACTGAACTCCCCTTTGGCCACTTTCCAGCGCGCCTCTCCCTAAAGAAGGAGGCCCTTTGCTCCCTCATCCTCATCTTTGAAGTGAAATAAGAATCCTGCACTTTCCAACTCATTACTTCCCTCTGGTTTCTCGTAGATAACGAAGCCAATGGCCGACCACGTGCATCGGAAGGAAAAGAGAAACCTTATCGTCGACTTCAATTAATGAGGACGAAAAGCACATCGCCATCAAAAGATTCCTTCCATCAAAATGAGAGAGAAAAACCATGTTTACTGAAAATTGCAAAATCTGATAAATAGAGTCTAATATTGGGTGTGTATTTTTATCTCACTAGAGAGATGAATCACTTTGTGTGTGTGTGTCTATTGCACACGGGTGAATGAGGAGAAATTTCTGGTCAAGATGTGAATTCATCATCGGAACTTCCAAAATACAGATGGCGCTCAAAATAATTCACCCACATGCGAGACCTACCGAGCGAAACGGGAGAATAAATCAAGGCGGGGTGAGGGTTATGGTGGTTCATCCTTGCCGTATCTCATTTATCAATTTTAACATCACTTAATAAACCGTTAGAGGGAAATTTTTTTTAAGGAAAAGTGAGTGTTACGATTCAAGAAAATTGAAAAACGAAAACAATAAAATAATGCAAAAATTATTCCATAAAATTTCAAACAGTATCAATTTCAATGCATAACTTTTGATGCAAAACGCCTTTTCCTTCTTTCTTAAAAAAAAACACCTCAACATTCGAACAAACGCTCGTGACTCGTATTTTAAAACACAACTTAACCACACATGGTGTCGATCTCAAACTTTTCTATCGGGTCGTTTGTAATCTACAAGTAACTCCAACCTGGATTAGCGTGCAATTTAAATGATAAAACCCTCCGCATTTCGAATCATCATCTTTCCTACACCCAACTTGGACTTCATTTGCACTTGGGAAAATTCCTTCTCCCTAATCCCCAACTTGGGCTTGACAAATACAAACGAGCAAACCCAAATGAAAATTTCTACCATTAACACCACATAAACGCAACACATCCAACACTGTGAATACACTACAATATTATGTCTCTTTCGAGGATGAGGCAAAAGCCACCGCGAATTAATAACCCTTTGTGGACTTAGGGTTTCAATCCCACATGCACAGATGAGAGAGCTTCATCCGCAGCATCCCCATGGATTCTCCTGCTGCGCTCGTCTGATGAATGGTGCAACCAGCCTAGTAGTGGGTGGCAGCCCAAATTCAATGTGGTGAAACAAACAACATCGTAAATGACCGCAAATGTCACTCTAAAACATTCACGCATTGCGATTTATAGTTGAGCATCACTCATCAACTTGCGATTTTTCGCTGACATGGCATCGCCTACTTCTATTTTCTCTCGACAGGCGGCTCTTCACCAATTGGAAAATCTCTCATGAACGTTGAGAGGGTACACCGTTTTCAATGACCCTTTCATTCAAGTAAAAAATCTTTTCATATATAAAGGAATGATTTGGGGTGAAAGGGGTAGCCTGTCACTACCAGTGCAGGGAAAGTATTGTGTTTAAAGAGTTAGAAAACACGATTGAGTTATTGGAAAAGTAGGGAGAGAAAAAAAAATCGATTTGATTCATTAATGGAAGTTGCTTTAAAGAGCAATTCAATTGAGGCAAGTGGACGATGACATCATTTAGTGGAGAACTTTTGGTGTCGAAGTAGTTCACGTTCTAAGCAGTTCATAAATCAGAATTCTTAGAGCACAATTGATACTTGCAAGAGATTTTGAGTGGAGTTCAAATGGGTCATTTCTGCAGATCCTGCCAGTGGTCCCTCGGGTCAGGATGGGCGCAACTTGAGATAAGAGTATGAGATATCTCTCAAGCCCTTCTGGGCTGTTGATAGAACTTCAACTAGCATCGAGATAAACTGCAAAGCTGGAAAAAGATGTGCCAACAATTTTTAACGGGGTAAAAGGAAGGTGTTGGGTGCAAAGACTTTTATTATAGGGAATGGACAATGGAGATTGGCTAGGGGCAGTTGAAAAGAGGATTGAAGTCGTTGGACAATGTAAGAAAAAAGTTTTAGGTGAAGATGGGAAGAAATGGTTTGGAATTTTTTTCTTTTTACATTCAATTGAATTTTTATAGGTTTGAATAGCTTTTGAGTTAGTTTGAAGTTTAAAGTTGCAGTTGTGTAAATTGAGAGAAAATTTTCAATTAATCGAATGAGTAGATAAAGGATTTTATATTTAATCAGATTTTAAATATTTGAACAATACATCAAACTTGGAATGAACAATGAGATGAGATTATTTGACGATCAAAATCGATGTACAAGATCAATAAGGAGATAAACATTCAAGTTATCGAGCAGATCAAGTTTGAAAGAACTTAAATTACACGAAAAATTGACAAGACAAAAGGCAGCTATTATTAGGGCGAATAGAGTGTGTAAATGTTAATTAAATTATAAAATTTAATTTCACTTTATTAAGCACGAGTTTTCTTTTCAGTTGGGTTTTTAAATTACCTGAGACAAACTAGTACAAATCAGTTAATATTTAATTTCCATTCATCCATTCATTGTGTGTAAATTAACTCTCTATTGCTCAAAATGATAAACAGGTCTTTTCGCAATGTCATTCCAAAATATGAGCTGCTGAAAAGGGGGAGTGTGTGCAATTAAGCCCTGTCTTTTATAACAAAATGCCAAGCCCAGCAATCCGCAAGGAAAAATTATTACGAATGCCAGAACTTTCAACCATCGTCTTTTGAATTGCCGACTAAACTGCCAAAAGTCATACGCAAAACCAGTACACAATACCAACTTACAACATGGGATCTTAGCCAACAAATTCCAAGACGGAAAAGAAAAAACTTTGTCCTTCAACTTTAAGCACTTGAAAGAATCGACCCATTTTAACATGAAAAATACAAAACTTTTAACTTTTTTAATCACTCCTCAACTTACTCACTGTATGCTAATCCTATTTTAAAATTTCTGCATTAACTTCTAATGCGAAACATAATCGGATGTCTCAAAATGTTAGTAAAGTTAATCTATACATTGCAGATATTTTCAAACCACTTGGTTGTATATGCTTCACGTACTATCATGAGAGTCATTTATTTTAAAAGGTTGTCACCAGAGGTATATTGTTCGCTTTTTATTGCAAACTCATGCCAATTGATTCACGTCATTTTCGATTTTGATGGGAGATACCGATGAAATTACAATTTCCAAGCCGATAAACATTTCAATTAGCCACAAGGCTTGTAGAATAGAGAAGAGACAACAAATTAGTTATTCATCTTTATAATCATATGAGGTGAATTTAATAGAGTAAAATAGGTTTTAATGCAAAATGAGGTAGGCTATACATATGAATCCTAAATATCACACAGTTTTGCAGTTTTCTACTTCCAGTTTAAAAGAGTTATTGCCCTAGTCAATAGATAGAAATTTTTTTGTGTAAGTTACGTTGAGTACCGGTTTTACCGAGTCATTTTAATACAAAAATACAAAATTGAACAGAAAATATGCCGCGAGTTTCAGCTACTATAACTATTAAAAGTAAATTGTGAACTGACGAGTGAAGAATAATCAGACCAAACAGTTGAAGACTGTCGACTAAGTATTTGGAAAAGACATTATCAATAAGCATAGTCTAAAAAGACATGCATGTTGTAGGTTATGATCTTTACACTTAATGTAACATATATTTTCTTAAGTTATTTAGCCTAGCACAGAGTAAATCATCTACAGTACTTTACAATGAAAAGTTTTGCTCAAGTACTAGAGGTCTCAAAGAGCAAACTCCCCATAAGATACTAAACCCAGACCTATATTTGGTTTTCTGTGCTTGTCATATTATTTGTAGGCTTAGCACTACCTTCCTTGAATTCACTATTCAATACTAGAATATCTATTCAAAAACAAACAATACCACTTTATTTTATCAGTAAAGTCAAAGAAAAACCTTTCTACTTTTCCATTTATCTGCCCGGGTACAATTCTAAAAGATACCGCTACACAAACAAAGGGAGGGGTCCTCTCTTTTCTTTTATTAACTTCCAATTTGCCTTAACAACAATAAAACTTTCTTTTTAAAAAAAGAAAAGATATTTTTGCACACTTGTAAAAAACCTCTTTACAAATTCATCTAGCTGCACGTTGTGTAGGTGTTAAAAGGGGGTCCCAAATTCCCCAAATGGATCCTCGCCTAATTTCCCACACCTGATATCGTGTACGGCAGAGATGAAATTAGATAAAGGCAAGGGCATCTTTGAAGCTTCAACATGAAATTGCGCTCAAATGTATAGAACTAACACATCTCACACAGCCAGAGTGACGAGATGAGGTGGAGGATGAGGGTGATAAGGGATAGAAACTCTCCATTACTACTCTCATCACGCGACTAATTTCCAAATGCATCGCCCACAATTTAGAACCTTTTTTGCTTGTTTTCTTCTCCCCTTCACGATCTATTGCAACACTAATCGAGCAACTTGCATCAGTTTTTTTTTACATCGAAAAACTTTTTTCCCCTCCCTTTTACCACTAAACAAAACTCGCGTCTGATTGCCTCAATTGAGAGACCGAGTTGAGATAATCGAGTCAAAGATGGAGGCTGCAGAGGAAGACAAAAGAGTGTCATCACTGTAATTGATTCCATTTAAAAGCAAAGCTAGGGTCGAATTAAGGTGGAAGGAAAAAGTGGAAAGTGAAAAGTCAGCAGAGAAAGACGCTCGTTTTAATTCGTCATTTGAAATGCAAACCGAATGGAATGTGCAAGGAGCAAATTCAAATTGGATATCGATACTGATTCTCCTAGGTTATTGTTGCATGTTTAAAAATTGCGTTGAAATTAAATTAAATATGTAAATATTGTTTTATGGAGTTATTAAAGGTAGGGAGAATTAAAGATTTAAGAGTTGTAAATTGAATTCGTAATGGCTGTGGCATGAAATTTCAGCAAGGAAAATAACACTTTGTGTTAATTTATTAATGTTGTTGTGTACGTAATGCTCTTGAGAAATTTATTAAGCGGAGTGCCAAAAATTAAATGAGTGACTGAATAAGGGTTATAAGACATCATCTTTTTTTGTATCAAAGGTGCAGCATTGAAATGGGGCAAAGTCGCTTCGGTTTAAAGTTTAAAAATACAAGAAATTCAAACATTAACAAATGGGGCGAAGTCGCTTCGTTAGTTCTAATAATGGCCGCAGT
>JAQGAS010002410.1:0-10669 GCA_034686365.1 Pachymerium ferrugineum
AATGTTCATCCTTTGTAAATTATATACCTTATTTACACCTAAATTTGCACAAGGTCCACTCCTATACCTTTCACCAATCTTTTTTTACACCTTTTGCTATTTTTCGACCTTTTCCTACCTATTTTTCTAAGAGTGCATACTGGTTGCACTAAATTTCATAACGAATGCTGTCCAAATTTAAACAGTTTGAACGTGGACATGGCTGGATTTAGGAAAGTTTGTAAATGACATTGCCGAGTTAAAAAAAAATGTGGTGTATCTTTTTCTCGAGAGAAGGTCGTTTTTGGTTCTGATTTGTCCGTTTCACATTTGGCTGAAGTGGGATCAAATTTAACGAGTCTGGAGATATAGTGGGATAATGTTGGATTAGATTTAATCGGTTCGCTTGCCCTAATTTGAAAGAGGTTTAAGTTACACAAACTTACATAAAAGAAAACGATTATTGGGTTACAGTATTACGGAGTAAAGTTTTTACTGCCTGTGATATTGAACTATTCAATATGGTTTAATCATTTAAAATTTTTGAATTTATGAATTAAGAACATTGCATTAATTTTCATTTTATACATGAACAGAAGCAAACAATAAAATAAGATGGTTGTCACTTTTCAATCATCCAGTTAATACCCAAAATTTGGTTAGTTAAGCCTTATTCTTCTTCTTCTTCTTCTTCTTCTTTGGTTCGTGAATGCACTGTGATCTACCAGGTCACAGTAAACTAGTGGCAATGTGTGACATTACGAGAATTTAATAACAGATGGCTGAGTGCAAATACTAAAGGCGGTCAGACACCGTGTCTAGAAGTTTGGCTAGTTCTCGGTCGTTTAAGCTAGCATGAAGTTAGCAGGCATTCCTGCTCTGTTAAATTTTATTAGAAATTAGAAATTTTTACTGTCTCAGTTTTCTAAAAAGTTTTCTTTTATTCAAAATACAGTTTATAATTTATTTTAAATTAATTATGAAATTCACATCACTAAATTCCAAGGTTAAAACTTAATGGAGAAAATTTTAGTAACAAATTGTGAAGTCTTCGATCTTCGTGTTGAAGAATAGAAAACATTTGTTTCTTTAAATTTTTTCCCCACACATATCTTTGTGCAATCTTGCAAAGGCGATTTGGGAATGGGCTATTGCCAAGGGCATGTCGTTAATTGCATCTCACGTATCAGGGGAGCTGAACTCTCAGGCGGTTACGATCTCCAGGTACACCTAGGATGCGGGGGATTTTCAGTTGAAACATTCCTATTTCAAGAGAATTGCCAAAGAACCGGATTTAGATCTTTTTGCGTCGTCAACTTCTTACCAGCTTTCCCAGTCAGTGGATGGTTTTCCAATTGGTTCCCATCCTAAAGTGAAATTGTTCATGAGAGGCATTTTTAATATTAATCCCTCTTTACTAAGATTGATGATTATTTGGGACGCAGACACGGTCCTGTTGTTTTGGGGCAATAAAAGAAATGCTTCTCTGTCAGTTTTTGATTTGGGGAGTAACTAACTGTAATAATGGCCCTCGCATCAACTTGCAGAGTAAGCGTATTGACATCAATCGACATGCGGCACATGTTCGTAAAAGTAAATTTTGGTTTTGCCCTTAATAGGACCAAGGATGACTAAGGGATGACTTAGTCATCCTTGATAGGACTAAGACGTCAAAACCAGGTCATCCTCCCCCTTCGTTTACGATACTTAGGGGAACTGGACCCAGGAGCATTACTGTGCCTTTATGTGAAGAAGACCTCCGGCAAAAGGGAGGGCAATTTTAGACTGTTTCTTTCATTTTTAATGGCAAAGCGTCAACAATCTCTAGATGAATCAAATCTGCCTTACAGGAGGCGGGGGTGAGCGACCCCCAATTCTCGGCCCATTCAACTCGGGTAGCTGCAACCTCGGCTGCTCTGCGAAGTGGGGCTTAGTCTTTTATTTAAAAATCTTTTTTGAACCAGATGTCAGTTTGAAGATAATTGATATTTCAAAAATTAAAAAAAAATTCAGACTCTATTAATAAAAGTAGAAAGTGCAGGAACTTAAAACAGACAGTAGCAAGTAATCTACAATATTTTTACCTGTTATATGCCGCTCAATTTAAATTTAGCTCAAATAGAAAATAGAGAATTCCAGACCGTTTGGAGTTGTGGTTTTTTTAAAATATTTTTATAGGGAGATTTTATGAGAGACTAGACGTAGTTCTTAGAGAAAATTTTAAGTTACGTTTACAGGTTATAACTTTTGGCAACTTTGTAAATAATTTGTTAACACATTTATGTCAATTTCATTTCAATAGTATGACCACATCTTTGCAGGTAAAATACTGATAAATATAAATCCATTTCACTCAATTACAATTACAAAATTTGCGAGTTTTCGTTTATTTGTTCATAGACGATTTTAATAATAGATTTTTGTTTTATTTGTAGTTGCTATAAATAAATATTACTTTTATTGCTTATTTTGTATTTGTCTTTTCACGACTAAAAAAACCCGAGCTTCTCTGCAATGTTATTGCATTCTGTAATGCACGCCATGATTGGTTCTTTATTAAGAATGCTGTGATTGGCTCTGCCAATATCTCTCGTGTGCCAAAATGCCTTGCCCGCGTGTGGATAAAAGCAGAGATTGACGTGGTTTTTCGCGTGAATTACTAAGGCTAACTTTTAGCTTTTTTACATTTCCTACTACCTTTTAAAATGCCTCTAAGAATAAAGGAAAGCACACTAAAGCGGTTATGTGTTCATGAAATCATCAAGAACATAACAAATTACACATCCAGTGAATTGGACAGTATCCGTAGGTATTTCTCTTTACAATTAATAGCCCTTTCCTAAACTTAATTTTTGTTTTAGCGATTGATATTTTGGAAGATTTGATTCTATTTTCAAAGTATCCCAATGAGTGGGTCTGGTCCCCCGAGAAATCACTGCACATATCAGACGTGGATAAAACCCGCCTAATCAGACAAAAGATTTCACGTTTATGTCTTCAGTTTGATCCTAGATTGTTTTTACAATGGACACTAGAACAGCGCTTGGATCTGTTTAATGCAGTACTAAAAACTAGTGATGTATGTATGCAAAATAATTCAGAATTCAAAGTACAATATTTTTTTTTCTACAGAGTTTGACACATTTCACCTTTAATGCTACGAAAATTTGGACGCACAATGACTTCCTTCGTTTTGTTCGCTCTAGTCCAAATATCGTCTTCCTAAAATTAACCGACGCAAAGTTCGTGAATGATGATAATTTGGCCGCAGTGGGTGACAACTGTCTAAAACTCGAAAGTTTAATTTTGGAACGGAGTGAAGTAACGGATAAGGGCATTCAACGCTTCTGTCAATCAAAATCAAGAGGTTCCAAACTGAAGCAGTTAAAATTCGACGAGTATACCAAAGTAACCAGTGAAAGTTGCGTAATTGCTCTGCAGAATTTGAAGCAGTTGAAGATTTTTGATTGTAAGCACGTGATCAAAGCATTTATGAAATTATTCCATGATTTGAATGAGGTTCAACATCCAACATTTCAATTGTGTGAACTACCGCAGATTCTTATGGAAAAGCTTCCAAAGGGTGGTTTAAATTTCATAACGAAATGCTGCCCAAATTTATCCAGTTTGAATTTAACCATGAGTGAAAATTTTGAAAATCATGTTACCGAGGTTAAAAAATGTGATGTTACTCTACCTCTAGACATATTCTTTTGTAATAAATTTTCTATGTCATCTTTGACTGAAATGGGATCAAATGTAACGAGTCTCTTTGTAGGCGGAGGTGAGATTGATGTTAAATTGGATGCAATCGGATTCGCCTGCCCTAATTTGAAAGAGTTAAAGTTAAGTTCTGTTAAATATCTGCCACTTGACAATTTAGAGATAACGGGTAACCAAATTCCGTTTAGTAAACTACGAAAGTTTGGAGTAGATTCTTTCATGTACAACGAAATTCCTATCACTCAGTTGAAATTTTTGCTCAAATACTGTTTGGATTTGGAAGAATTAAGTTTAGGTACTCACTATGAAATTAATGATGATGTAATAATTAGTGTGATACATGAAATTAATCCACTGAAATGCTTGACTCATTTTTCCATTAGTTATTGTCCTGGAGTGAGCAAAGTTTCTATAATGGAATTGTTGTCGATGGAAAATAATTTACAATGTCTTCGAATTAAGTATTCCATCTCGGCTGAAGAAATGAATGTAATTCAATCTTATATAAAAGAAAACAATTATTTGGTTATTATACCCGATAATTGAGTTAAGTGTTTTTGCCTGTAATATTGAACTATTCGATATGATTTCATGAATTAAAATTTATAAAATTAGGAATTAAAAATGTTGCACTAATTGTCATCGCATATTTTATACATGAATAGAAGCAGATCAGCGAGATGCTCATAAACGATGGTTGTGTGATTTAGCTACACTTGCACTTTTTAATTATCCAATTTGTTCCTAAAATTCATCAGCAGATGGCACCACTAAAATCCAATATGTCTGCACCCTTGTATGAGTGTAGACGTAGAGTTCAATTCGGAGTTTAAAGTGGATTCATTACTACAGCTACAGCTAGAAGTATCTATAAGTTTATTTTTTATTTCCTACTATCCTTTAAAATGCCTCGAAGAAGACAGGTAGACACACTAAAGCAGTTATGCGTTCACGTTATCATCAAAAACATAACAAAATATACAACCAGGGAATTGCACTTTATCCGTATGTATTTCTCTTGACAATTAAAAGAAAAGCTCTTATAAACGTTATTTTCTATTTAGCGGCTGATATTTTGGAAGATTTAATCCGATTTCCAAAGGATGCCGATGAGAAGTTTCTGTCTACCGAGAAATCACTGCGCCTATCAGATGTGGATAAAAACAATCTAATCAGAAAAGGCATTAGATGCTTAAATCTTCAGTTCAATGCTAAATGGGTTTACCAATGGCCACTAGAGCAGGACTCTTTGATGAATGCGATATTACAAACGAGAAATGTATGCGTCCAAAATAACTTAGAATTCACAGTAATGTAATTCTTTTTCTACAGAGTTTGACACATTTCACTTGTGACGATACAGTTTCATTGACGCAACAAGAATTTCTCAAATTTGCCGTCTCCTTTCCAAACATTGTCTTCCTAAAAATAACCAACGCACATTTAATAAACGATGATATTTTGAAGGCAATGGGGGACCACTGTCTAAAACTGGAAAGTTTAACTTTGGACTCGAGTAGTATAACAGATGAGGGTATTCAACGCTTCTGCCAATCAAAGTCAAGAGGTTCCAAAATTAAGCATTTAAAATTCTATGGGGAGATTCAAATAACCGGTGAAGGTTGTTTAATTGCACTGCAGAATTTGAAGCAGTTGAAGGTTTTTGATTGTAGGCGAGTGATCAAAGCATTTATGAAATTATTCCATGATTCAAATGAGGGCCAACACCCAACATTTCAACTTTGCGAACTACCCTCGATTCCTATGGAAAAGCTTACAAATGGCGTTTTAAATTTCATTACGAAATGCTGCCCAAATTTATCCAGTTTGGGTTTAGACATGAGTGAAAATTTTGAAAATGATATTGCCGAGTTTAAAAAGTGTGATTTAACTCTTCCTCTAAACATGTTCATTGGTAATGAATTTTCCATGTCACATTTGACCGAAGTGGGATCAAATTTAACGAGTCTCCATGTATGCGGAGCTAATGTTGAATTAGATTCAATTGGATTCGCTTGCCCTAATTTGAAAGAGTTGATATTATTTAGTGTTACATATCTGCCACTTTACAATTTAGGGATAAGGCATAACCAAATTCCGTTTGGTAAACTACAAAAGCTTGATATAAGTTTATACAATTATGAATTTATGACAATTCCTATTCCTCATTTGAAATTTTTGCTGAAACACTGTTTAGAACTGGAAGAATTAAGTTTAGGTGATCACGATGAGATTAATGATGATGTAATGATTAGTGTGCTACATGAAATTAATCCACTAAGATGTTTAACTCGTTTTTGGATTGGTATTTGTTTTGGTGTGAGCAAAGTTTCTATAATAGAACTCTTGACGATGGAAAACAATTTACAATATCTTGCAATTTCGAATTCTATCCGGGCTGATGAAAAAATTGTAATTGAATCTTATGTAAAAGAAAACAATTATTGGGTTATTATTGAGTAATATTCTTGCGAGGTTTAATTTGCCTGTGATATTGAGCTATTTGATATGGCTTAATCACTCTGTAAACTTTTGAATTAAAAATTGCATTAATTGTCATTGTAGATTTTATACATGTCTAGAAACAGATCAAAATGATTTAGCTATACTTTCACCCATTAATTTTCAATTTTTACCCAAATTTATTATGAATGCACTATGATTTTCAAGAATGGGAATGGATTTAACAGAAGAAGACGTCACCAATTCAATATGTCAGCTTCCTTGCCCGAGTGTAAACAAATCGAAGATTCACGTGGGTCTCACGTGGGCTTCTACAACTATCTTCTAGTTCATTCATACTCCCTACAAAATTTTTAAATGCCTCGAAGGAGGCATGTACACACACTAAAGCAGTTATGTGTTCATGTAATAATCAAGAACATAAAAAAATACACAAAGACTGAATTACACTGTCTCCGTAGGTATTTCTCTTCACAATTTAAGCTCTTTTATAAACCTTATTTTTTATTTAGCGACTAATATTTTGGAAGATTTAATTCGATTTCCAAAAGACGCCGATGAGAAGTTCTTTTCCATCGAGGAATCACTGCACATTTTACCTGAGGATGTAACTCGAGTAATAAGACAAAACATGAAACACTTAAGTCTTGAGTTTGATCGTGAATTGGTTTTACAATTGACACCAGCTAGGAACTTTGATCTGATGAATGCAGTATTAAGAACGAGTAATGTATGTTATGTCTGAAAAATAATTCAGAATTCAAAGTGCAAATAAATTTTTCTCCCACAGAGTTTGACACACTTCAACTGTAACTCTACGGGATCTTGGACGCACCAAGATTTTCTCAATTTTGCCGTTTCCATTCCAAATATCGTCTTTCTAAAATTATCCGAATGATACGATTTGATAAAACAGTAAGTATCCCTGCTACATAAGACCTATAGTTTTGGTAATAAATTACTATAACCGGTCTACTTACGTTACGACTACATTGTTTGATGATGATATTTTGGCTGCAATAGGTGACAGTTGTCAAAAACTGGAAAGTTTAACTTTGGAATTTAGTATTATAACAGATGAGGGAATTCAACGCTTCTGCCAATCAAAGTCAAGAGGTTCCAAAATAAAGCATTTAAAATTCGATTGGTGGTGCAAAGTAACCGCTGATGGTTGCTTAATTGCACTGCAGAACTTGAAGGAGTTAAAGATTTTTGATTATGGGGTGAGTTTTATTGGGAGTCGAGTGATTGAAGCATTTATAAAATTATTCCAAGAGTTGAATAAGAGCCAGCACCCAACATTTCAACTTTGTGAACTACCTGGGATTCGTATGTGCACGCTTCCAAATGGCGTTTTAAATTTCATAAGGAAATGCTGCCCAAATTTATCCAGTTTGAGTTTGTACACGAGTACAAATTTTGAAAATGATATTGTCGAGTTGAGAAAATGTGATGTAAGTCTTCCTCTACACATGAAAATTGATAAGGAATTTTCTATGTCACATTTGACTGAAGTAGGATCAAATTTAATGAATCTCGAGTTAGAGGCAGTTGATGTTGAATTAGATTTAATCGGATTAGCTTGCCCTAATTTGAAAGAGTTAGATTTATGTTGTATTACATGTCTGCCACTTAACAATTTAGGGATTAGGCATAACCAAATTCCGTTTAGTAAACTACAAAAGCTTGATATAGAAGCTTATTTCAACAGTCCAATTCCTACGTCTCATTTGAAATTTTTGCTCAAACACTGTTTGGAGCTGGAAGAGTTATATTTAGGTCTTTACGATGTGATTAATGATGATGTAATGATTAGTGTGTTAGATGAAATTAATTCACTTATACACTTATCTAGTTTTTACATTAATTGTCCTGGAGTGAGCAAAGTTTCTATAATGGAATTGATGAAAATGGAAAACAATTTACAATATCTTGAAATTGAGAATTCTATCCCGGGTGATGATAATATAATTGAATCTTTCATAAAAGAAAATAATTATTGGGTTAATTTTTCGGTTCATTGAACTATCCATTTTTATTAATCACGTAAAATTTGTAATTTTATAAATTAAAAATATTGCATTAATTTTGTAGTCGGAGTGTGATGATTACAATGTAAACATATATTTTACGATGGGAAAAATATTTCTTCAAGTCTGACACTTGTCCTTTTTAATTTTGTATTGTTTAAAATTTTGTTGTCGTGCAGTGTGCTGCCACCTGATGGCGAATTTTATAAAACTGTGACCCGATTGTGTCCTTTATTTATTTATATATTTTATTCACTACGTAAATTTAAATTAAATTGTAAAACTGGTTCCAGGTGTCGCACAAACCGAACCAAATTCCATCTCCGTTTCCATTGCATAACATGAGAAATAGTTCCGAGTGAATTTTTACATGGTAATGCAACCTAAGCATTTTAATGTGTGATTCTAGAAAAATTTCAGATTCCTGAATCTTTTATAAGTACTGTAACCAGGTTTTAATACTTAAATCAAAACATCCGTTAATTTCAACATCGTAATCGGATTCAGCGCATTGATACAAAATAGTTCAAGTATGACAACGGAAATATTACTGCCCTTAGCAACTAGCTCGGTTCCAAAAACAGGGGGGTTTCTAATCCTACTAAATCAATGAAGTTTTTCGTGGAAGCACCGAATTCCTCAATGGTGCAGCACGAAAAAGGCTCCAATTTCTGCTGGGTACGTTAAGCTTTATATTTCATGTTTTCAAAATCTAGAAATTTTTATTCCGTTCGTGTAACCAAGGAAATAATTCGAAGGATTCCAAGCCCTAACGACGACTTAATGAAAGGCAGAATTTTTTTATTTCACACAAAATTGGAACGAGCAAAACCGCTAAAAATGTTTCGTAACCAGTAAAATCCAGTTCGTTTTATGGAAAAAGGTGTAACTTAAGAGTTTCATAGTCCGAATACACTGTGCGAGCAAAAGGCCTTCTGGTTCCGCCCAGGGGCCTTGTTTTACATCGCACAGCAAGTAAGCTGTGTTACTCTTCATTCTGTCTACGAAGCTGTGACTTGTAAAACCACCATATATAATTACTTTTTTAAGTAATTTTAGTTCCGTTATTTTATATAGCGTGGAAGAACAATTAATGTGGTTAAGTTTTTTTAAGCTTTAGTTTAACTTTATAGTTCTATTAATTTTATGGTTTGACTGACAATTTTTCTCGAGCTATAATGAATAGGTTCCAGTTGAGGAATTGGGTAAGCTGAATACACTTCATTTAATAGTCAGTCATCACTAATGGCTAAAAAATCTGTAACCAGGTTTGATTTCAGTATTAAAACCTGGTTACACATCCGTTAAACCAGGTTTTAACTATTTTAAGAGTGCTACAAATAGCTGGAGTGGTAAAAAAATATTAAAAAATTGACAAATAATTTTATGATGCTGGGGAAAGCTGTTTTTTCTGGTTTTTCGTATTATTGATTGAGTACTATACTTAATGGGGCAAGTAAGGCATTTGCAACCCTGCCGTCTTTCTTTCACTCGGCAGAAATGAAATTTGATATCATTTTCTTAGCAAATATTGCCCGAGTATAACCACTCACTTTTTTATTCATTGTGGTATTTTGCTGACCATCTGAATTTGAGTTATGCCTATTTCTGATATCATTTAAAGGAAAACGTGAATGTCATCACTAGTATGTTTTCAATTTACAAAGTTTTGTTTGATCGGGACTGACATGATGATGGATGAAAACTAATCTGAAGCTCATACTATGCTTTTTTATAAAATGGTGGGTGCTTTCAATGAAAGGACTTACAATTAATATACCTGTTCATTCATTTGCATTAAAAGTTTGAAATTTCATTATAGATCTATAAACAAACTTAAAGTAATCGTTTGGTTCCATCTTGGGAGGAGGTCTCAGTCTGGTGCGATTTGTCTCTTGCGAGGTTCTCAAAGCAGCGCACTTAACTTTTCCAGTTTAAGTCGTTGTACTTGCAGCACCGCCTGGAATACTCTGGCTATGGGGTTGTTTTTATAGATGGTTCTAAAACTGAAACTCGCACCTCTGCGAGTTTTATATGTTTTTGTGGTGTTACTTGTACGTGTTCTGTTCCTGTGGCGGCATCTATTTTTTCAGCCGAGATGTTTGCTACTGTACTTGCTTCAGTTCATATTTTTGATGCATGTCACTTACAGTGTTTTGTCTATTCTGATTCACTCAGCTTACGCTTCTACGAGTCTTTGACTCCCACTGATAATCAATCCTCTTGTGCTGGATGCTTATCGCTGGTTGAGCAGGATTACTCACTCTGGTGGTAAGGTTGGCTTCTGTTGGGTCCCAAGTCATGTTGGTGTTCCGGGTAATGAGTCATCGGATGCTGCTGCTAGAGCGCCCAATCCTTGGATGGCTTGGAAGTTTGATTTGCCGTTCTCTGATTTGTATACGCGTCTTACTCATGGTTATCTTTTTGTTGGTGGGTTCCCTCCTCAGTGTCCTTGTGGGTTTTCGGTACTCTCT
>JAQGAS010002411.1:0-10657 GCA_034686365.1 Pachymerium ferrugineum
TTGTCAGATTATACATGTTGCATATAAATATTTTCTACGTAAACGAAACCGAATTGTCTAATCTAACTTGAGCGCACTAAGAATAAAAAATGGCGGCCATCTTTCTTATACTGCGCAATCCTTGGCGCAGAAGAGAACAGCGACGCCAGTGGGATAAAACGAAGACATTTTTTTACAAAAAATGTTGGCTTCGCCCTATTCCAATTAATTTATTAACTGCGACCAGACAAATAAAAAAGTAAATTGTGGTTACTCTTCTTTACTTACATACCATTCCAGCTGAATAAGGAATTGATTCTTCTATCACAATAGTCGTACAGCGATAAGAGAATTCGTCATAAAGATGTAAACAATACTTAACGTCATATTTCTTTGGAAATCTTTTTATTTACTTTTAATTTAACAAATATTCAAGGCACTTAAACCAGTTCAATTTAAAATTTATCCTGCTTTTGAGGATCCACTATATGCAAGATATGTTCATCATACATCTTTGTTTGGTCAGGTTTAGCACTGATAAAAATATAGCCGGTTTGTAAATCTAGCTTTGACGTTGGAGGCAATTTTCTCTTCTGATTTCTAAAAAAAATTTGTATTAAAATTTAACAAAATTACCAGAAACGAACTTACCAGTCAATAGATATTTTATTAAATTTAACAAATTCCAAATTCTCGTAAAGCATTTTTGTATAACAAACCTGAAAATAAATATTAATTTACAATTTTCAAAGTTTACCAACATACAATGCTTTACCTCAGTTTATTGGTGGTTGCTTCTTTTTGCATCACATCCAGGCAAGCAAATAATAGCTACATTTGAAAGAAAAAAATACTCAATTATACTATTTTTAATATTTATAAAAATCACTTACTGAAGAGGAGGGTGTGATTTACCGACTGTGGAATGGGCAAAATATCATCCCGAGTGGCACATCATTTAAATCCTTTTAGAAATAAAATTATTATTTTATTTTTCCTACTTTTGAATGATTAAAAAACTTAAGAAAGAATACTGAACTATGTTTTAGCATTAGGTGTCATTAGGAGCATGGCTGCAAGTTGCAAGTTTCCATATACAAAGGGCGGGTGTGAGGTGAACATAAAAGAACACTTACAAACTTCTTAGTATATGTATTGAAGCAGTATAACGTACGAGCGTGATGGCCACCATCACATGTTTTGCTACACTGTAAATATAAAATAAAAAAAAAAGTTAAAAAAGTTATTATGCATTATTTAGGGGGTTCTAGTAGTACCTCATTCCACTCTCCAACTCTCCATTCATAGTTATTTCTTCTTTCATACGTTTTATTGGTTAAATTGTCGTTCTTCTTGCGTTGATAATTCTTAAAAAATTTCTCATACCAAGAACTAGGTAAACTTTCTTGTTTTTCTTTATCAAATAAATTTGTTTCCACAGCAATGATCTTTAAAAAAAAGTGAATATTCTAATCTTAAATTTGAAAAATGAAAGGCTTACCTTAAAGTGGTCAAAGTCAATGTCATCTTCCACATATCCTTTAGGACGGAAATCTTTAACTTTTGTAGATGATTGTGAAATTTTAACACCGATATGATATTGGATTGAATTGCCTTCATTTCGGATATGACGGTTTAAATTTTTTGTTTTTGCATTGCTAATATTAAAATGCTCAGATGTAGAATTATTGGTTTCAAAACGGCACCAACTGCCTGTGCACTCCTCTGGAGCCCTTTTTCTCATCTGAAATTAAACCTAGATTAACACTAATAAACACCTGATAGTTATAAGCGTACGCATGAATATTTATTCCGGCAAACGTCAACAGTTGGTGGTCGTTGAACTTCCTTACAGTCTTCACTGCTTAAAGCAACTTGCTCGTCTTCTCTGAGTGAACGAACGCACAACACAGTTCGCTTTCGAAAACCAAAAAGTTCACAAGTGTTTGAGCAATGATGCCACGGACCGACCCACCATCTTAAACAAAAAATTAATTATTTTAAGTTGTAATTTGATTACTTATCCTTTATCAAATTCATGTACCTTGCAGGACAGACATTTTTATTGCAGACTCGAATAATATCTTTGGGTTTAGGTAATAAATGACAATGAGTTTCTTCAACAATACCTGCTTCCTTTTCTGTACACTGCACAGAAGAAACTTCAATACCTTACGAAAGCAAAATAAAAGTTAAAACGCTTCATGCCTCTTCTACAGTTTACTTAAATAATAACCAATCACTTTGACAAGTTAATTTAAAACTATAAGACACTTTGGGGTGCACTTACCCTCACGGAAATGCATTCTAAGAAATCAAGTTGTATAAAAAACGTTTAAGTTAAACCTGTACCCAAAAATATATTTATAAATATATTGAAGTTCAGTGAGGATTGCACTTCAATAAAGTTTTTCATATAAAGTCTGGTACACTTTCACTTTTAATTTTTCAGTGCATTCTGACTATTAAAGATGTGAGTGTGGGAGTAGATACTTTTCAACTTCAATTATGCAAAGGAGAACATACTCGTTATAAAATGTGTAATGTTCAGGTAAGAAAAAACAAACTTTTGTTTTTAAAGGGGGGGGGGGGGGGGTTTATTTTTGGGGTATTAGCTTCCCTTTACAGAAGAGAACAGCGACGCTTTACAGGAGTAATGTGTCATAAAATGAGTTAACCAGCCAGTTATAAAGGGTAACCAAGATCAAAGTCACTATGTTTACATTTCATAAATCTGGATGAGTAATGCCAATGTCCTCTCAATAAGATTAGATATTGATAAACACTGCAAATAAATATGAATACATTAAGTTGCAAGTGGACGAATATATTTTTAAACATTGGTGTTATTCTTCATTCAATCAATTTTACGACACATCAGCTAGATTAAAGTATTATGTTTACAGCTCACTAATAACCGAATATTGCTAACTGCAATTTAAGTTTGTTACTAATAAACATGTTTACTTAAATATAACTTGTCAAAGTTTTGATTACCATTTCAAATATACCTCCTCCACACGTAACAGTGCAAGAAGACCATTCGGTATATTCCCACACAAAATTTGGTTCCCTTGTTAAATTGATATGACGTTCAGTGAATTCATATATTATTCCTGGATTTTGTGATTGGAAGTTAAGCTGAAAACCATAGAATAAATATAAGCATTAATATGCTTATTAGATAAAATAAAATACATTTACATATATTTGTAAATCTTGTTGAATGGGTCCAGATATGTACAGACGCTCTCTTTCATCTTCTCGAATGTAGTGAATAACAGATCCTGGTATATCGTATTCTCCAGGCCCTTGTAAACCCCAATTGCCATTCAAATAGTATTTTCTGTTTTTATTTCTAACTGCAATAAAATTCGGAGAATTGCCCAACTCTTCTACCGATATACTCCTAGATCCTTTTGGAATATCAACTACCCAAACGTAACCTAAGAAGAAAAATTATACCATTAACATTATCCATATTACAGACTGTAAAATTAAAAAAAAAATTACCTAATCCAAATTCTTGAAGAAATTCACCATTTCTAATCCGACAACTCAATCCATTTCCATGACAAACTCCGCACCGATCTTCTTGAGCTTTGGAATTAATATTCCAGTCACACGGGATACCCTGCAAAAAAATGATAAAAAAATGTTACACCATGAACATGGTTTAAAATACTGAGCCAAGTAAAATAAATAAACAACTCTTACTCTACATTTGCCATTGATGCAAATGTGATTGTTTTTCCTGCTGCATGGAGTACCATCAATGACGTAATCAGACATCAATGTAATAGATTTCTCTTTCTTTGCTCTACAGAAAAGCTGACAAGGATTTTCTAATAAAAATATTATGGGTTAGTTACTATTAAATTAGTTCTCACTGTTCATTAAGACCTTCATTTAACACTGAAATCCAGTTATAATATCGCCCTCCATATTCAACTTCATTAAAATCTGCACATTGCTTATTCCTGAAGCTCGTTGTGTCAACAGGACAGGGCTATAAAAGAATGGAAACATTAAAAGAATTGGTAATTACCCTTTAAAAACAAAAGTTTGTTTTTTCTTACCTGAACATTACACATTTTATAACGAGTATGTTCTCCTTTGCATAATTGACCTCCAAATGTGAGTCTGCAACGTAGTTTTTAATTAGAGATTATTTATCATCATTAAAGTGGAATTATATAAAAAAATTATTCATTTCTTTTGCAAGATACATTCAATCTAATCTTTCTTCTGTACATTAATGAAGATAAATCTGTGCATTTTTAAAGGTCTGCTCTTTCTTTAAAAAATACCAGATATTGAATTTAAAATTGGGTGGAACTCACGTTGAATTTTCGCAGTGTCTTTTTGAATTGCTCACTCCTCCACCGCAGGTTCGAGTGCACGGTGCCCATTCCATCCATTGGCCCCACGTGCTGTGCACTACATGCGTTCTTTCATCCATTTCTGTGCAATGGCCTTTAAAGCACCACTGAGCAAGTGTAAATGACAAGATAAAATTAACGCCGGATAAAAAAAAAAAAAGTTGTATTTAAAAAATTAAATTTCATGAAAGTTATTTTAAATAGTATTTCGTATTAATAAAAAATTAAAAAGTAATAAAATATGAAAAACTATTTTTAACCTTGTTGTTTCCACATACAGTTCCTTGTGCAGCTGGTTCCATTCTTGAAACACATTTATTTCCAACTCTGCACCACAATGTAAGGCACATATCCTATCAAATTGTTTAAACATTCAGTCAGAAAACACTTGTAAATGTGGTGTTATTACAGTAAAGACTAGGGCATCGCCTATTTACTGAAATTACCTCAATCCCATGACAGTAAGAAGCTTGAGGACCAAACTGTAAGCGGCACTGATGATCGGTGTCATACAAGGTACCCGGTGGCAATTCGGGAAAATTGAAGTCATGTTGAGATGGCTCATCATCCAAACATCGACCCCAATTTTGGCTGAAGGAAAAGAGGAATAGAAAAGGTAATCAATGGTCTTAATGGCCAAATTTAAAGCCAAAGAAGACGTTCACAATTGTCTGTTTTCGCCCTTAACTAGAAAACTCAACTTCTAAATGAGAATAAATATTTAACTTAATGTGAATCAACTTAATTTTATTTTTTAATATTTATACTTTGGTTGAGATCACGACATTTCTTGTCTATGTAACAGATTGTATTACATGATCATTTGTATAGCGCAGCTATATTTACTGCAGTAATTAAAAAAATGTTTTCAAGAAATAGCTTACTATTCAATTTCCAAATAAAAAAACCAATTTTAAGTAATATTTAAATAGTTGTCAATATGCTATTGATATACAGCGCTTTTGTCGATGGGTTGCTGCAGGGAATTCATAATGAAAAAAGCAAACGGCATGTAATAAATATAAATGCTCTGATGCTCGAGTTTGATAAAGTTCAAAAAAAAGTAACTGCTACACGAATAACAGGTGCATATTTAAAATTGTTTTTCTTCTCGCTTCAAGATAGAATCTAAAATTTTTATTTTCAGTTCTACACATTCAGTAAAGCAGCATTTTCCTCAAAGATTCTACTCTTGAAAACTTTTATTTTAGTAAAGTTAAAAAAGTACATGCAAATTGAATGATAGTTCACTTGTTTTCAACAGTGCAAGAACACTGGGAAAACAAATGTATCATATAGGAATAGACTGAACAGTAACCATATTACGCCAATAATAATAAAAATCTTGTATGACTATTTTGTGAGAAAAAGTTAAACCACATATTTAGACATACAGCATATATGGGATATGAGATATGGAAAACGTTCAACGGAACCACCTATTAATGTATGATAATACCCCTGAATTGGTATCACATATGGATAGAAAACCCAGTAAACTGGAAAAGTGTGATTTTATGTGACATGAACGCCCTAATCCAAATCAAGGCATTATGAGGAAAAGGACATCATCCCTGAAGTGATTTAATGCTCATTAAGTATGGCATTTAACCATAAACTGAAGACGCATGCAAAATCTAAAAGCAGTTACTCTACTTGCATATAAATTTTTCAATGTTATGGTTATCTGGGTATAATGCTAAAACTTAAATGAGTCGAAACCAAATTTTAGGAGTGTTGAAATTATAAGCAACTAGCGCCTTAACATTTGTGCGCAAAGGTTTTCCTGTTAACTCTATTCACCCATTGTACCACATGCAGTGAAGTACAGGATAATGAATCCAGCACTTTAATACAATGATACCCCTGTAACTGCAAACGTCAGCATGGCAACTCTCTAAATCGAAGCAACAAAAACTCATTATTCTGTTTTCGAAAAGATTTTTAAAAAATTTTCCTTACTCATTTTTTCTTTTCTCCTTATTAAATTCCACGTGTTTACAAGATTTATTTACTACAGAAATGATAAAGGATCCCAAGAACCTAATTGGATTGGTGTAGCTGTACTTAGTCACCTCAATGAACTAGACAATAAACATTTCAACAAATCCAACCTACCACTAATTCCTTCTAAAAACAACACTTGATACCTCTACCACCCAACTTGATAGGTTTAAACAAAAAAAATCCACTCTCATTACTTACAAAAATTGACATTCAAATAAAATCGCCTAACACTCTTCATCCTTTTTTTTAAAAAATTACATTTTTCTAACAAATTTCATTTAGACAATAAATCAATTCTCAAATAAGATTAAAAAAGCCTTAAAAACCATATTTGTAACAATACGGAGTCAATTGCCATTTTCGCATCTAATACAGTGTTCTTTTCTCCCTCTAGTTTTATTTCAACGTCAAATGAAATGGCCTAAGCAGTAAATTAACGAGAAAAGGTTTATGGATATTTATGGTGTAATTTTCTTTATGGAGCATGATTGTTTTATGACGTGCAATCAAAATTGTTTTCTTATAAAACAAAAAAATATTCTATATATATACGTATATAGAAAAATTATGATATACCACCAACTTATTGCTTTTCTCCTAAATTTTTTTTTCTCAAACCAAACCAAAAAAAAAGATAAAATATTCCATTTCAATTGGTGAAAAGAAATCCACATAATGAGAAAATTTTTTCAGGATTATTCAACCTGAATAAAAGTTTTAACAAGATTTAAAAAAAAAAAAAAACAGCTGAACATTCTTGCTTCACTCTATTTCCTTCGCATTTCTACTTCAAGATTTACACCAAAGTCTTGTTTTTTTTTTTTTTTCAGTTGAAGCATAAAAAAAAATCTGCACCTGTCGTCTGACAATCTGTAGCAGACAAAAAAAATTTGCAACGTGTGCCCTAAGCTTAACTCGACTGAAGTGAAGCATCCGAGGAATTGCACCAAATAACCTCCAAGCTTTCGAACAATTCAATCGTGAAATTGAACATTTCATGGGGAATGTAAAATCTAGGACTTGTGCTCTCTTATTTTTCTCCTGAGGTTAATTCAAGGTGAGGATCGGGTATTCTGTCGATATGCCAATTTTGTGAAATGGACTCGAAGATTTCTTGGAAATTGGAAAAGAGATCATTTTTCGTGGGAGTTCTTTTTCCAAGTTAATAAGCTTTAAAACCAATTTAATTTTTGAGTATTTTGTGAAACAAAATTTGCATGTAAATTGAAATTGGTGGACATTATGTAATATGGTTTGAATTGTAATAAAATAGGTAAGAACAAGAGTATGTAAATTGATTAGAGAATTTTTCTGCTGGTAATCACTTTTAGAGGCAGCAGAGCTCATTTTGTGAGCATGTTAATCTGCTTAAAGGTGCCCCTGGGCTCCAATCAAATTTACATTTTTATGAAGCAGCTTTTAATTAATTCCTGCACTCCACTTGAGATGTGTCAATACCAATTAACGCTTTTGTGTCTGGGATTACTTTCCTTGGGATATAAACTAATTTCTATTAGTGGTAAAAGTTTTAGTGGTTTCCACTTAGTTAAATTTCAATTGAAAACATAATGATGCAGTCATTTTTTCTTTATTTGACGTTTTAGGTTTCAAAAGGTGTTGTTTAGAGTGGAGATCAATTCTTTTGACAGTTGGTTTTGAATAAAACTATGGTTTCTGATTACCCAGAAGTCAGAGGTTTTAATCAATATTTGATTAGTAATCAGATTTTTCAATTAAGTAATTGGAGTCCCACGAGCATTTGTTAACAAGTTTGGCTATCAAAAACAAAAACACGTGTAACAGAAGGGAAATTCGAGAATGTATCAGCTGTCTGCTTATAATACGGCAATAAATCATTACAAACAGTTCACAGAGAGATTTGGCTCTTCAAAAATAAATACGTTGTTCAAATGTTACGTACTTAGTGCTTTCTAATTTTACTCCATTTTAAAACCACATTAGAAACGTCAATAGAGAACGACACTTACGACAAATAGCATTGAAATCAGTTAGTCTCATGGTTTATCTCATGGGATAGAACACTATGATATAGAAAATTATAGCCTAACTTGTTTGTATACATAAAGCCTCCCGCAGATGGCCACAAGTGCAGGTCTAAGTCAAATTACACTAACTCTCAATATAAAGCGTACAATTTGCACCTATTACTTCTATATACTTTCCTACAACGTTAGAATGGGGACACCTTGCCATTGCACTTCCATCTCATTTGTTAAGCTTTTGTCGCAGTTAAGTGTTTTGTGTGCTTAAGGATGAATTACCCAACTTCAGGTAGTGCTACTGTAAAACCTGTTTACTGTGCGTATACATCACATACATGTTAATTGAGGTTGGTGCAAAATCCAGCCTTATTTTTATCTCTTGTGTTATGGTTATTTTGGTCCGCTAAAGGTTTACATTGATCAGGTTACGTTTGAATGATTTGTTGTGTTTTTCCGGGTAAAACGCATTAGTCGTGGCAGCTATCAAGCGTTATTCTTCTTCTTCTTCTTCCAATTAAGCTAGGCGAATAATTTGATTTACTGCTCCTGGATGGCTCTCAAGTAGGTCATGTGACAAAACAAAGGAAGACCAAAACCATCAGTCAAGCAAGATAAGCATGTGTAATTTTAAATAGCGACTCATAATTGTACTATGCAGGGAAAATCATTGAAACTTTACAAGTGATAAAACAAGTTTTTTTGCATTATATAAATTAAGCACAACCAAACCACAACGAGATCTCGCGAGACAAAAAATTAGCCTCGTTTACAAAAAGAAAAGATCGCCACTTTGAAAAAAGTTGGCACCATATTTTAACCAATAAAAATTTTAAAATATTAATCAAATAACTTTAGTCGAGTTCTCGCCTGGCTTTTATTTACCAACATTTAAAAGAAAATTACTGACATTACTTTCAACGTGATAAAAATGAGTTTTTTCTCTTCTTACAGAGAAACCACACATTTTTTCTGAACCTCATAAATATTAAACTCATATAAAAATGTGCATACTGTGTTGTTGTGTGGCTGGATAAACTCAAACTGAATCAGTCATAAACTTACAACTTCTCCGGTGGCGTTCCACTCTTGTGATTTTATGCCATTCTTTCTAAAACCATCATATAAGATTCTTGGCTGTAACACGCAGAATTGTAGCTGCAAGTAATTTCTTCTTGAAGCTACGATATTTTTCTCGCCTGCCAGCCAAATAGGCAAGCTGGAAATTGCTTAGCGTTCCAAGTTTAGTGGGGCATCGTTAATATTCACAAAGTGCGCTTGCACCATGTGGCTTAACGATATTAAAATCTTGAATTTGTCGTAAATGCGTGAGAGCCTTGCTTTTCGTAACAACTATTTAGCCCACATCATCTGCTGCAAAATACGTTATTTGCAAATTTGGCTTTATGCCTCAAAGCTGATGATGTTTGAATCATTTATCTTGATTTCAAATTCTAATTCCCTCTTACCCATCACCACAAAACTGAATTTATATTAACATTATTATCATGTTTAATTATAAACTAATTTATCAACAAATACTCAATTAGGATGGTTCAAGGATTAACAGAAAGAAAAGCGAAGGCCATAAAGAAAAACCAATTAACATTGCAGAATTTAAATAAAAAAAAATTAAATAAAATGCAAGAGAAAACTTTCGCACTTGTTGGATACGATACACTACCAGAGCGTTATACTTATTTAAAAGCTAAACTGTACTTATGGCCTTTGTAATTGACTTAGCTAACTTGTAAATGATGCACATAAACTGATGGACGATAGGGTAAAATCAAGCGCAAGTTTTGTTGCCAATTGTCTTAAGAGTGGATTGTATCAACCTAAGTTAAGACTAAACCTGATATATATATAAAGTACGTATTACATGTTTTTTAGACCAGGATTAGTGTTACAAGACTAATTAATTGCTGCAATACATCCTTAGAATTTAAAAAAAAGTGAAGAATGTTAAAGTTTTTACCTTTGCTATATTTTAACAAGGTGTAAAAAAACAGTTATAAGGAGACTCCCAGCTTAAAAAAAAATTACTGCAATGAAAATGCAGTAATTTTGACCAAAAAACTGCAGTTTTACTGTGGACTTCCTACCCAAAAATTAAAGTGGAAAAAATACTGCAGATAAACTGCAGCAAAAAAATTACAGTAAAGCGGCAGTTTTTTAAAATTAATTTTAATTAATATTTTGAGCTAAAACTTAGATCTCCCTTCCCTCTTCATCCCCACACATTTACCTTCTTGTTCCAGCCACTTATTTTCTAGATTTCCAAATTTT
>JAQGAS010002412.1:0-10657 GCA_034686365.1 Pachymerium ferrugineum
GTATTGCATACGTATTTATACGATTACAATCTTTTATTTAAACCCAACTTGTCTCAGGGGTGGAGTGTCCCTTTAAGATTGGCCTATAACTCGCATTAGTCGAACCTCATCATACCTCCATTTTTTTTGTTTATCAGTGAGTCAATTGGGGGGGGGGGGGGGAAAGGAAGCTTTTTTAGCAACTTTATCATTGCTTCGCCTACGCCACTGTTCAGATTTCATTTCTTAATAGAAATACGTTTAATACGGCTTTTTAATTCATTTAAGTTATAAAGTTCCTTTTTTTGTAACTTATAGTAAAGAAATTAAAATGTTAACCAATTGATTCAATTTTTTTATAGTTCGATACAGCTCTTATCAATTTTGGAAATGTAGAAATGGAAGTAGACTCAGGTATAATTACTCTGAATTTCGTCTCATATCTTGCGGAACTTGGTTTAGAAAGTGGATCAGATAAAATTAGAGTTGCATTTAAATCAGGAAGCTCTGGTTTTAAGACACTCACAGAAATGACGCTGAATGTTGATAAACAAAAGTCAACAGAAGTAAGATATTAGTCAGAATTTTTTGTAAATATTTTGACTTTTTCCTTTTGCAATTTAGGAGCAAGAACAATACCCTACTTCATTCTCTGTAACAGGCCCTGATAGTGGCAATGAAGACGAAGCAGCTATTTTTAATATGACTCTTGGAACAACTAGACCCTATGGAAAGTTAAAAATGACCGTCTTTGCTGATGATTCCAAAATATTTGATTTGTTTTCTGTTGGGAACATGCGGCTTTTGAGTGTGGGTAGCAATTTTGCATGCATGCAAAGTCAATTGTCAAATTTTGATATGGTATTGAATGAAACGGATACAGAAGAAACAAATTTCATGGGAACTTTAGACTTGGGAACAATAATCAATTGCGGTAAGTTGTACATTGTATTACATCAAGATGTAAAAGCTACAATAAAATTGCAAGGTTTTACGGCAGTTCTCCTGCTATCTAGCCTAATGAATTATTGTATTTTCAGACAATGATCGCTACGATTCAACACTACCAGAAAATACCCTATTATTTGAAACCGCTGTCTATGTAATGAAAAATGCACTAAGTAAATTTGAAGAAATGCAATTCTGCTTTGGACTTGAATTGGATGACGAAGTCATGACTGAATGCAAAGATATAAGGATTTCGCCAAGATTAGATCATGCTGACGTAAAAGAAAATGTTTTCTCCGCTGTTTAGTAAAAACTTGAGAAACGTTTTTTCTAATTTAGACAAGGGATATTGTGGACATCTTTCTTCTTGCTAATGAAGGGAACGTAGAAATTCCAGAAAAGGGAATTGCTACACTCCAATATGGCGTTAATTTCACACAAGGTGAAAAATACGTGTCAACAAAACTTGACGTTAGTGTGAGACGAAATACAGGCTTATCAATTTGTAAAGCCAGTTTGATTCAAAAAGGGTTTAATATTCCCTACATCCCGAAGTTTCGGTACAATCCTACCGAAAAAGGTGACAATTTACTAATAAAGTTGCTTATTGATTTAGGAAGAATCCATATAACTAACCAGGTAATAATATATTAATAACGTTTAACTTCTGTATTATTTAGTATTTATTGTAGGTAACATCAAACTCTTCGGCTTGGAAAATGATAATTGAAGTAGGATTTTTAAGCACCAAAAAATGTAGTGACCAAGTTGAAGTGGGTATTGAAGGCAACACAATTAATTCTCAAACAATTACAACTGCAACTGCATTGGTACAGGTCTAATTTTTTTTTATATATTAGAAGTGTCAATAACTGTTTTTAATAGTCTGCGTTTGCGGGAACACCAAAAATTGAACCTGCAATTGAATTTTTCCCGTCCAAAGACATTGTAAAGACTGGAGAGACAAGTGTGGACATCCAATTTACAGTGCCCAATGGAACTTTTTATGACCCTTTTAAGTTAATTAATGTCAAATTTAGCAATAATTTTCATACTGGAAAAATATGTCGTTTACAAGTGAAAAGGATCGGTAAACATTTACCTTGTGTAAACCAAACAAAATTAAATGAGCAATTACATTATTGGAAAAAGTAATTAAGATTAACACTCGAGTTTTAACTGAAAATTGATTTTTAACTTTTTAATAGCCAGTTGATAACTGAAGAAGAACCACTTATAATTTTTGAAAATGTCTGTTCAGCAGTGGATATCGAAAATAAAGAAAAGGAAAATAAAATTATTATAAATGTAGTAGGAGAACTGCAACAGAATATATCAGCTTTAGCAGAAGGTAAGAAAACATGGCTTTCCTATTCTTTTTAGTTGTGCAGAACGACTTAAAGGCGTTAACTGTTTTAATACTTTAAACTTTGGATATCTGTATTTTAGAAAACGCTTTTGGTTTTCAAACTGAATTTGAAATTGGTGGTAACAAGCATACTGTTCCATCGGCCAACTTTCACTTAACACCCAAGGATGATATGGAAATAGATGAAGTAAAAAATTTTTTTGACAAAAAGTTACAGCAATGGTGTCTGATAAGTTTTATAGATCTACTTTTTTTTTAATTGCACTAGTTTACGGTATCTAAAAAGTGAATGCAACAGTTCACAGTTAAAAAGCTTCACACAAAGATTGGAGATCTTAAATGATCCGTTCACTCCAAATCGGTAGAAATTTAAGTTCTACAACCTTTTTCAATTGGATATTTAAACTATTTACCTTGTAAAGGTAAATAGTTTAGATTATTGCATGAAGCAAGAATGGACAATTGTCCATACTCACTCTAATCAACATGATCCAGAAACTAAACTTTTCTATGTGTGATGTCATTATTTTTTATCTTATACATGCCATGTGTATATTGCCAACTATACAAACTGTTTGTAACTTTTCAGGATTATCCTCCAATTTTAGAAGCAATTTTTCAATTAGAAGACCCAATTCCAGCAAAATTATCAACTTTAGTGTTATTTCGGATCAAGTTCCAGCCTGTGTCCCGTGCTATTTACACTTTGACTCTGTCCTCTTCGAGCAAAGCTTTAGGAATTTGCAAAGTTTCGTTTATGTATATTGGTAGCAATTTTCCTTGTCTCAATGCAGACGTTTTTCCTGGAGATCCTGACCCCCAAGCAACTACTTGGCTTAATTATGAAAAACATGATGACCCTAAGAATGGCAATAAAATGGCCATTCTCGATTTTGGAAGTTTAGCCAATGTGGGTAAGTTGGAACTGGTGAATTTGTGCTAAAGGTTACAGTACTAATTAAATTTACGCTGAAGAATATCAGCTCCACCATTATATAAGCGTTGCATCTGACATTATTAATAAGCCAATGTTTTTATTAGGTCAGGATGAACTAATTAATAATGAAAGGAACGATCACAACACCGTTTTAGTTGTAGTTGGACTGAGAGTAAATTCAGCAAATGGGAGTCCTCATAAGTTATTCCACAAATTTACCTACAATGCAATTGTGGCTGACGAAGAAAACGAAAACGAGGTAGAAATCCAGGCAGATGCTGGTACTAATGTTGTGAGTATCATTTTTTACAACTTGAGTGATTCAATGGGTAAATTTAAGTATTTTAATCCAAAATAAGTGTCTTATAGTTTAGAAAAAAAATAGATTGTAATAGGTACATTTTAATGTTTTTTTTTGGGATAATAGCTGAATTAAATTATAGAATAAATGCAAATTCTTCAATTACAGGTACAAACTGGTGTTGAATTGGACGTGGATAAACCAGACGACAAAATAATTTTGGATATTACTAAAACTACAAATGTTAATATTAAGGCAAAGAATATTGTAAAATGTTGAAAGTGTTGAACGCCATTAATATAATAATATTTATATAACAGGTACCTCCTAATTTTAACGGTCCTCTGAAGATGAAATTAAAGTCTGACGTTGAAAATATCTTGTGTTGCGCTTCAGTGACTCACGTGGGAATATATTTGCCCTGTGTAAATGCATCTTCCATTGAAGCGGAAGTGACGCAATCAGAGTTGAAATATTTTTAAAGTCAATGTTATGATCATTAAGTCATCGTACGAATTTTTTTTTTCAGAATAGTCATTGATTTAGGAGAAGTGTGTCATGCAGTATCAAATGTAGAAAGTTTAAACCCAGACATGGTAAATAACCTTAAACGAGCACTTTCAACTTGCAAACTAATTTATAAAATTTTTTTTATTTATTTTATTCCAGATTCAAGTTGAAATTGCATTACATGTCAACAAACAAATTGGAGAAAAATTGTCTAATATTAACTTGGACATCGAATTAGAGAAAGGAGGAGCACAAGCCAAGAAAATTGCATTTTCATTGTCAAAAGAATCAGTTATAAATATTGGCAACCAAAAGGTAAATTAAAAGACAAGCTCTCTTCCACTGATTGGCTTATGCCCACGAGGGACTTGTATATAAGTCAGAATGATACCACACATCTGACAACTTGCCACAGTGAAATTGCAGCCTGTAGTTTTATTGCGGATTTTTCAACAACTGTAGATAAATCAAAAGAACTCTACAGTGAACAAAATGCTGCAGGAAAACCACACTAGAATTGCATTAAAAGTGCAGTGTTATTGCATTTTTTTGGACTGCAATTTTCTGCAATTACTGCAGTTTTACTGATTTTTTTTTTCAGCTTGGCAAGTTGGCGTCTGACAATACTAACATATTGCAAATAATATTTTTTTGTACAGATAATGCTAATTGCGTCTGAAAACATAACAGACATTTCCGTGGGAGATAAAAAATGGATACCATTTAATATGAAAGTACCACTATTGTCGGAAGAAAATCTAATGTTAAAAATTCAAACTCCTTCAAAAGAGAACAGGGCTCTCTTTACAGTTCATGATATTCGAGTTATTTATGCTGGTTTAAATGTGAAATGTTCCTTGAAATCGGCAATAGATGTACAATTTAATCGTACAAATCAATTATCAAACCAGACTGACGTATTGATAGCGAATTTTGGTATTGTTTCTAATACTGGTATGGAAAAATAAATCAAGAGTGATCACAAAACTAATTGTTTTTTTGTAATTTGTTTGACAGGATTTACTAAAAAACGTGGTGATTATCGCGAGGCTGATGATCTTGTCACTGTTGAAGTATTAATTCGAGCAACAGACCATCCTGATCTTCAAAAAAACGATCAATATCCTGTTTTCATATCAACGGGGAAATCGGTGATTAATCAAAATGTTACGGTTTCCAAAACAGGAAATGAAAAAGAAATTCTCTTAGTTGAGTTCACAAGAATATCGCAAGATGACACTATTGGAAATGGGTAATTCATTTTGTTAAAAAAAAATTGTGAATATTAGTGGTGTAATCTCCAAAATGTCATCAAATTTATGCTTAACTTTACAGTCTTATAGAAGTTATTGAATTTCTTTTCAATTTTCAGAGATGAAGTAACGTTCAAACTAAAGTTGATACATTCTAACGAATCCCGTTTGGAACCAAAATTAGTACAGTCACTGATATTTGTACCTCCTTTCATGAACATGACAAGTTTTGTTACTAAGTCGACTGGTCAAGTGACATCTAAAACAATCCAATATCCAAGATTTGAGGTTAGTTTTTAAATTTATGTTATGAATTATGAATTAATTTATGTTATGCTCATGATATGCAGATTTCGAGTTTGCTGTTTGATGATGTCATTGAAATTGATTTCACACTGAAAATTATTGCTGAAAGTAGAAAACCGGCCTCTTCTGAATCAGAGGTGCCCTTTGCGGCAAGAATTGTTTGCACTATAAATTCCAGCCCTAAATCACATTTATGTGCCATTTCGCCAACTATTAAAATTAAAATAAAGTCAAACGGTATTATGTGAAAGACAAAATATGATTTAAACTTTTAACGTTTTTTTTTCTAGTGTGCAAAGATAAGCTGCTTTTAAATCCTTGTCAATTATCAGCATCTTCTGCCATTAATGAAAAGTTTTTAGCTGGTTCTGATACTGAGTGGTCCCCGGCATATCGTGATGGCTATCAAATAAGTAATAAATGGTACCAAATTAATCTTGGCAATTTAACTCAAGTGAGCAAAGTAGAAGTGAAGAGCTCTAATGATAAACCAATTGTCAACGACTATTGCATACTGACTAGTTATGATGGCAGATCCTGGATTAAATTAGGAAAGGTATGATTTATACACTATGCCAGTTTCGAGTTTGGCAGTGCTGCACAAGGTGGTTGTCATTGCCTACGTCTGCATGTTAAAAAGCACATTGTCTAACAGATCTGTTAGACAATGTGCTTTTACACACTTTACACTTTACACTTTACTGGCACAAAAAAATGCTTCGTACACTCTTAGAAATAAAATGTATGAAACTGTATGCCAGCCTAACTTTTTAGGCAAGTTGGGTTGCTTATAAGCTTATCTATACACATCTACTACATCCCAGGGTGGGTTGCTAACACTTTGAGGTGAGGCTGTTGCATGTCAAAGGTAAAGAATAGTTCTTTCTATTGCATAGGAAAAAAATTCACTCTTAAGTTTGACTGAGATCAGAACCAATAACTCTGTAGTCTGGGCCTCAATTAACTAGATCTCTACGTAGATGTAGGTGGAGAGTGTTACAATACATTTTACCTGTACTTACAAACCTGTATCTCTTGTAATAGTTACACCCCAATGCTGTATACTTTTACAAATCTACTGAGGTACATTGTAATTTTTTATACTCATATTCATCGATTCTTTAAAAAGGTCATAGCACGAGGTAGTTTTATTTACATAACTTAAAAACTAAAATGTCACCCACACTCTTTTTTTACCTTTTCATTCTTTTATTTTTAATGAGTGTTATCATAATCTAATACTGCATTAAAAATGGTTGTGCTTGAAAAGGCACATACATTGCACATTGCCGCATAATGTGCAATGTACACACTGTGCACACACTTGTGTTTTTACAATATTTTCTCAGTAATATGTTAAATCAGCGTAATTTATTACCCAGAAAATTTCAAGTAAGGAAAATACGTCAGTTGATCCGTTTATCACCCGATTTCTACGCATTTGGATATTGGACACTCAAAATACTGACATCTATTCTGGAGTAAAAATTGAAGTTTTTGGGTGCGCCATTATTAATGATGAGACTATGGAATCTACGTGTGCTCATGTACCGTCTACACTTTTATCAAATGATGGTAAAAAAAGTTGTGAATGAAGTTTTAATCATATACATTGTTTTCACTTCTAACAGTTTCACGTTATCGACATATCTCTATTGACGAAGGGCATGACATCATGTATATGTGTGACATTTTACTAAATAGGTAACTATTTTAAGTTATCTAAATTTATCAATCACAAACAACAACTTTTTATAATTATTATTATTAATTTTTTTGAAGAAACACTTTAATTTGTTTTTGTTCTGCGGATAAAGGAATGTCTTGGCGAGGTTTTTTTTCTATACTTTATAAGGAATGATTTTCTCTAAACTTGTATATTACTCCACTAGGGCTGCCTTCATTCATTAAAATGCTAGTAGGGTACAATGAAGTAGTCAAGATGGTTGTAGCAAGTGATGGAAATGCAATGGTAAAAAGTCCTAACTGCATTAACTGGATGCCAGCCTCTAAATCAGATGGAGATGTGACTAAAAGTAGCATAGCAGTGCCAGGAGTAGAGAAGCAAGACCTGAATGAAATAACGAGTGGCAACTGGAAAGGTAATTAATTACAATGAGTTAATTGCTTGGCTTGATTTTATAGAGTAAATAGAGTATTTACTCTGGATAAAGTTTTGATTCATCAAATATTTTTTCCAGTTGACTTTAATGGAATAATGTATAACAACAACCTCAAACTGAAGTGGAGCAATTGTTGCAAATCATAATCGAACCATACACCTCCTCTTTATGTGTTCTCTGTTTGCCTTAACTTACGTTTCAGCTTTCTTTTTTTAAAATGTTTTATGGATATCAGTTGGTTGAAATACAGGAAATCGGCTATACATTATTGCTAATGATATTTTTTGAAAAACAATCGTATCAATATTTAAAGTTTTGAATTGAGATCATTCACTGTTAGTGTTTCCAAAGTCTTTCCACTTTCGCATGAAAAATCTTTTATATGATGTTTTGTTGATCTGGGTTTTTCAATCAGCCATTGAATTGTTGTGTTGCACTCAAATTTGTTTCCTTAATAGAAATTAAAGATAAAATATTTTTATATCTGTTTAATTGTAATTTTACCTTCCAAATATAAAGTTGCATCTTTTTCATCTAAGGTATCAATAAGCAATTCAAATGTATCTCGAGGTATTTTTTTCAACTGATTACGTTCTAAATGTATGCTGGAAAAACTCAAGTCAGCAAAAGCGTTCTTTTCAATCTAGAAAAAAGTAATCTATTGAATTTGAAAAGTATTTATGTAACAAAAACACGTACCTTTGATATTGAGTTATCAGTCAAATATAACATAAGAATATCCTTCATTCCAGGATTACTAAATGAGTTTGATTTCAGTGTGGTGAGATTGTTTTTGGATATATCCAATCTTTCTAAATATGGCAAATGAGCAAATGCCATACTGGGGATATTAGTTATCTGATTGTCACTGATATCCAATTCCTGTTACAAAAAAAATTCAATATAAAATTTCACTAATTGCAGAAATACTGCTGTACTACTGCAGTAATAGCAGTGTATTGCAGTTTGACTCAACTACTTAATTAATATATTCAGCCTGGTTCGTAAACACCATTTACCCTTAATCTTGGTAATCCTTGATATCCTAAAGCATTCGATGGTATGAATGTTAATTGATTTGATGATAAAACAAGAACTTCCAGTAGAGGGTAATTAGTTAGTGATCCAAACGGGAATTCTTGAATTTTAGTCTTTGAGATTGAAATTTTGGAAACTGTATTTTGAGATGCTGAAACACAAAAAAAAATTATTGAATCAGTTTTCGGTACTGTATTTGCTTTGCAAAATAAAATTGCAATGCTTAATGAATCTAAATACAGGAATTTAAGGATTTGATGATGATCCTCAGGAAAAAATATTTGCAACAATATTTGCAAATAAACTTTAGTTGGCCATTTTTTTGCAAAAATTTGTAAAATAAATGACAGTTTACAAAAATTTGCAAAAATTTCAAAAAATTTTACTAAACTTTTGCATAATTTATAAAATTTTGCAAAATTTTTGTGAAAAAAAAAGAAGCGGCCAATTACTTGCAAAAATTTTTTCCAAAATTTTTGAAAACTTTTTTACTTGGGATCATTTGATCAGCTCAGTTTGATGACAGAAAAGTGGGCCCAGCAGTAGAGTGTATTGATGAATGAATGATTTTAAACGTTAGTTCATTAACTCTTAAATTGTACTTCAAACCAAATTTTAACTTTTTTTCAATGTAACCATATTTTGAAATAAGAAAATTTGGGGAAAAAGTGTGGCAGCTCTAATTTCTGTTATCAATATAATATAATAATGAATGAAATTTCTATTATCAATTCTAAATATTGAATAGATTTACATTTAAAAAAGTCGTCCGGAATTTCCTTAATAGGCACCTCCTCAATAGAAAAAGAAGTAAAATTGGAACTTCCAAACGAAACAGATGAAATAAATGTAAAATTGGACTGATGCAATCGAAAACTGACAAAAGGCAAGCCATCAAAGAGGGAAGAAAATGATTGACTCAATTCAAAACTATTTTTCGCTAAACTGCAATCTAGGTTTCTCGCTTTAGAATGCCCACTGCATTCACATGGATACGGGTTCCAAGAAAGTGGACAAGGAGCTTCGAATTCAACGAATGAGTCGATATCCTGACAGATCGCTTGAAAAATTATACAGGTGAGAAAAAATATGCAATCTGTAAAATATAAAATACAAATAATTTTTTTACTTATTGAAAACGCAACTTTAACTTTAAAAATAATTTTATTTTCTGTTGGCCTTGAAGCAAAGGTGCGGCTCTGTAAATACCTGATGTTAGCTTAGACTATAAATGTTCTGATTGAGCTTTCAATTGATTGAAGGTAATTTAAGTGTGATTAAGCTAGTATTTGGTTTTTTGAGTTTTTAATAACTACCCTACCTTGTATTTTTTTCATGTTGCACTCTGTAGTTCGGTGAAACTTATGTTTTATGTAACTAGGGATAGGAAAAGCTATTAAATGTCACGTGAGTTCCGATGAATGCCTCAAGGCCCAGAGGTGGAATGAACCCTGAAGTTCTACCTGGAAGTTTGGATTGGTGGTTTTTGTTACCCTAGTTATTTGACATTTTACTTATTGCGGTTATTATTTTTGAAAGAAAAAAGAAATTTTATTAAGGTAAAACGGTGTTAGAATATATTGAAACATTTTTAAAAAGTAAAAAGCTTCAAAAGTTTCAATAAAAAAAATTGCATTTTTAGAGGGATTCGAATCTGTGTGGGAAATTCTCATCGGATTTCGAGTCCTTTGCCTTAACACCTCGGCCATTGCAGCTAATTTAACCCTTTTTTACTATCCAGAAAAAAAAAATTGCAAAAAGTTTGCAAAAAAATTTGCAAAAAAAGTTTGGCCAAATTTGCAAAAAAAGTTTGGCCAAATTTGCAAAAAAAGTTTGGCCAAATTTGCAAAATATGTGATAATTTGCAAAATTTTTGGCCCATCCGCCCATTAC
>JAQGAS010002413.1:0-10627 GCA_034686365.1 Pachymerium ferrugineum
AGAGATAGTGAAGGATTAGCACACTCTCCCTATTTTTTAATTTTTTTTTAAACGATTTACCATAGGAGATTAATTTAAAAATTTGTTATTAAATTTTTACAACAATTATAAACCAATGAAATCTGAACGAAATTTACATCATTTTTATAAAAAATTTACCACAGCTGTATAGTTTTTGAAACGTAGGGGAGGTTTCCAGAAAAACAAAAGAAGAAAAAGTGATGATACTATTTATTAAAAACTGCCGTCTGTATAGAAAAGTATCTGTTTGCATAGCCACTAATGAAAAATTTTTCAATGACATAGATACCACAAATTATTATTAAAAAATTTGTGTCACAACGTTAACATTTTTAATTATAAAGAATGCAGTGAAGAAATTTAAAAAAATAATCAAAACCAATTTAATTCTCTAGAGTTAGTCAGCGTTTCTGGGTAATACTGTTAATGCAAAGTGAAAACTTCTGTGATTCGATCATCTTAAATTTAAGCAATGAGATTATCACGTCATTTTGAAAGATTTAAGCCTAATTTTTTTACACTTATTATACTTTCATAAACTTCTGTTTACTACGAAAAAAAATCCATTTTGTAATTCTTTTAAATAACTTTATTTTCAGGTTCACTTTTCAAAGCCACATTATTCGCTTATATCTACATTCGTTCTGTCCTATTTTGGTAAAAGAGCGAGGAGTAAAAAAATGTTTTTCATTCCACTGTTGTTGCAGCTTTTGTAAAAATTTGTCACTGTTTTCAGTCCTATGGGAGTGGAATGTTGTCAAGCGGAGACTGCTGCAAAATGCTGAACATCGTTTGTCAAGGAAACAGCCGCAGCAGTGGTCCGCTCGCAATCCCCGACTCCTGCAGTGCGTGGAATTGCAAGAAGGGTGTTGCTGTCAAAGCACACTGGCATTCACAAGCATCACGATTACTTTTCTTTTTCAAGAGTCAAAAAGTCATGTGTGAAACCTCCCCTTTAGTTATTAATGATTTTAAAATTTCCAACTGAAATATATTGGCACACACTGAAACATATCATTTTTTTTTTAAATACCTCGATGACTTTTGTCGATTTATCGACTATCTAAGTTTAGGAGTTTGTCTTTTGTCTGCACCTATTTTAGGGCATTGGTGGTTTTTACACGCAGACTTTTTCTAAAGAACAATTTCACACAATGGGGAAAAAAACAGATCCTAAATAATCAGGGTCCCTGCGGTTTTGCTTAGGAAGCAGATGGGAGTGCAAAGCATCTATTGAAGTCTTTTTTTAATAAAGTGAAGGAGCCATTCATTTATATATAAGGAAAGTTCGGAAGCTTAAAAAAATTCCACACAATAAAATCGGTGGGAATACGTAATTTTATTAGTCGTAAAAAATTTTGAAAAACTTTGTTAGCTTAGTGCTATTTTGAAATTAAATTTTTTAAATTTATAAATTTACAAAACTCCACAAATACAGTTCGTATACTTGTATTTTGTATGCACGACTTACAGGTAATTTGAAAATGTAAAAAGCCTCTAAAATCTCTCTCATACCTTTACAAAAATAATTCAATAAAGACAATTATTTTTAATTTTTAAAAAGCTGTACGCTTAGTCGAGACTTTTAATTTTATAGAATTCCTCATTTTTTTCAAAAACAAAAATTCAGTACAAATGAAAAAAAGGGATTTTGAATATGTTCTAAGGAATTCCGTGCAGTTAGAAATCTCATCTGAGAGCAGTTTTTTAAAACTTAAACATAAATGTCTTTAATGTTTAAAAAAGTATACGTGAACACAAAATTTGTGTTCAAAAATCAAAAATTTAGCACGAATGAAAAAAAGCGAATTTGAGAAATTGATCCTGAGGAATTCAAATACGTAACGGGGTAGTAGATCGTTTCAGCAAGTAATTTGGATCCTTATTTTCCATCAACCTCTGAAAATTGCAGAACCGAATAGTGCACCTTTTTGGGAGTGTAATTCAATTCAAATAAGCCATCGCATATTTTCCAAATATCTTCCAGAATTTTAAAAAAATTGTAGAAAACGTTAGTTTTTCAGCAAAAAAAAGTTGCACTCTATCTGCACAAAAATGCGGAAAAACCGCTGTAGAAAAAATTTGGAAAAAAAAATTTGGAAAAATTGCAAAAATTTAGTAAAGCTTCCCAGTGTTTGATTATACAAGTTCATTCTTCCACCCCAATTACAAAAATTATTAATTTCATATGGTAAGGAAACCGAATTCATCGTGATTACTATACCCATTTCGTTTGCGTGTTAAAATTTCGGCCCAAATACAAAAAAAAAGAAATTTGTAAAATAACATTTTTGGGCTCTTATTTTGAATTACAAAGACTTCATATTCCTCCATGTGACGAAACTATGTTTACAACAGGCACTTTTCTTAAAACGCACTTTATTAATTTACTTAGGTACTTATATCATTAAATTGACATGAAAACATCAACAGCTATTCATCACAGCAAAAAAATTTTTTTTGCTTAGTTTTTCTTCCTCTTATTTATTTTTCCATCCTCTTGCCTAATGATACAGGGGAAAATGGGTGGATAAATGTTGGTTTTCGTCCTTCAGGCAGCTGCAGATCAATCTCATTGTTAATTTCTTATTTTTCTTAATTTAATGTCCATTAATCAGAAGGTAGATAGCTTAACTGACAAATATGTCAGCATAATAAGGGGTTTGGTGCTCACAGTCTTTGCTGCCTCTTTTTCGTCCGGGGCCTGAGGCTTTAGGTGCACCACCCATCGGAGATAGGCGAAGTGCAATTTGCATGAGTGAGTTTTTCACAATGTGGCAAGACTTGTGTAATGGCCACTTGTTAGTCTGTTGAGCAATGGATGGCACACTATAATTGTGGCCTCAGCCAACTTGTCTAGAAAACCATGAATTACAGGAGGGTTAATTTGCTTGCTTTGCTGCATGCATTCAAATCACATTTCATCGCTCTGTTCCTTTAACTGATGAAATTAATGAAGGATAGAAAAAAATAGAAGGAGTTATGGATACCCCATACGAGGGCGCTTCTTTGATGTTGTTTAGGCTTTTGTACACTTTGGAAATTTAAATTTCTTTGTTTCATGAAATAACATTTTTAGCAAAAGGAATCTTAAAACTATTTAGTGTCTTATAATTTTACTAAGGCTAATTTTTTTTTTTTTTTGGTTTAATTTTTATGTCAATGTACTGCTTTTATTTTTTTTCTATCAAGACCATTACTTCTTCTAATTCTTACATTACATAGTAACCCATTGTAACCGATGTAAAACTATCAGTTCTAACAGTTCTTACAATTAAATCAGTAAGTGTCTTGCTGTGTCCAATTCCCCAAAGAAACTAACAAGTTATCAACATTCTCCCAGAGATGATCATGGTTCTGATTAAAATGGCGCCCAATTGTCGAGTTAGGGGTCTGCATCTGACGTCATGGTGGGTGTGCGTGTGGGGCCTGTACCGCCTGGGGCTGTTTACTCGGCGCGCCAGCCGCTTTCAGGGTTGTGAAGCCGCCCTTCTTCCCGCCCAACCAACCGCTCTACTCACGAAAATTGAAGGATTGGACTTTGATGTCTTGGCAGAAATTATACAGACTACAGAAAAAAATATAATTAGCGACCCATCAAATATTTCTGTTGGTTTTACAAACGATGGGAGCATTTCTGAGAAATCCCTTTTGGGAGATTGTTATACAGGTTTCACAGATTGGATGGATGAAAGATCAAGTCCAGAAGGGAATTTTTTTCTTTCTAACCGGGGGGAAAAAATTACCGGATATGCGTGATTGGGAACAGTTTAACTTGTCTTTTTGATGAAATGATGTTAAACAGTTGGTATTTTGTTATGAAACGATACTCTTCAATTATTTTTGAGACGTAATTTGTAGTCCAACGTCGTCTAATTGAAAGTTTTATGGATGTTTGTTAACAAAAATGTGTTGGTGGTTTTGTCATCACATGAGCCAATAGTTGAATGTGTAAACAGCTGAGTGAGCGTGCAGGTGAAAACTGTTGAAGGGGAGTTGAATTGATGAATTGGCGCGGTTTTATGGAACAAATCGGGATAATTGAATTATAGCTGCACGTTCATGAACGTTTTTATTACAACTGAAAGGCCAAATTTTTTTGTTTCTTACAAAAAAAAAACACATATCAAATCCAAAACATTACGGCTACCTGTTAAGCTATATATTTGAGTGAATTCAAAAAATTAGCACTGTAATAAAACATGCAGTATAATTCGGCATTTTATAGTGCATTGTTAGTCTTATAGGAACTTCGACTTGCAGTCAACGATCATGTAATTATGCTAAAGTAAGCAAATACTTGAATGCTATCTGAAACCACATATTATTTTAAATTCTTTTCCACAGTTTGGTGTTCACTTACAATTAGTTTGGCGTAAAATTTGTTCAGTTTCGAAATTTAATCACTTGAAGAGATAGATTTTAAAAATTTTTTATATCCAGCAACAACTTTTATTTCATTTGAAAGCAATTGGCCTAATGAATATTCCCTGTAACTTTACCAAAAAAAGTTGCCGCCTAAAAGATGATCCATAATTAAAACAGAAAAAATAATCCAAAACTTGATTTTGACCTGTTACAACGTTTTTGCAAATTAAAACCAAAGTAAGCTAAAAGTTTTTTTATTCAAAAAAATGATAACAAATTAAAACTACAAATTTCTGAAACTTGATCTACTTTTGCCCAGATAAACAAAACGCCCATCTCAGTTTTCTAACGGAATGTGTGTCCTTTCTAAGATTTATTTACCCTAAAGTTCAGCCAAATTGTAGTGCTGAGTGAAAAGCAACAGACTCAACGTGCCATATGGTTCTGTATGTTAGAGAAAAATCCCAATGACACTTGCAAAATAAGATAAAAAATCCCGCCAAAAAAGAAAAAAAAAGAAAACGGTGGGAACGATTATTGGGTCATCAAAACATTCCAGATGTTCTTATCAATGAAACTTCATACAAGACAACTTTTAATCTGGTCTAAATAAAAAAAGTAATCTCAAGTTACTTTGGCGCCCGAATTGTAAAGATGAAGTAACGTGAGATTTCAGTCGGTTTGTGTTTGAGTCTGTCACATCTCATCAAACTCTATTTGTGCTACTGGTCATAGAGGAAAGGCGTGAAAAGCTTACGCGCATTCTCACCTGTTTTGCGCCTAGACTTCATTGATCGATAGCGGCGTCTTTTCATGTGAAGGGAGACAAGATGCCGACCTATAAGGTTTTGCTGCCGCCCAAACGAAGCATTTTTATCATTTACACTTAAAGAAGACGCCGACCGTTGTTGCTTTGACAGCACGTGCTGTTTGTGTGAGTTTCACAGGATATCCGTTTTGACCCTTTTATGTAATAAAAGAATTGTCGGCTGTTGAAAAACGAGTTTTTGGATTTTTTGCTGGAAGCACATGTTTGGGGTTTTGAGTGCAGTCGTGAATAATATTAATAATACTGTATTATACTACTATAATACTACAAAAATTATATTTTTAATTTATTTTCATCTTTTAAATATTGACTTCATCAAATTGGACGTACGTACAGTATAAATAGAACTGTTGTGATATCGATATGCTTTATAGCTACGGCTAATCTGCAACCACAATGAATTGCTTAAAATAATTATTACAATAGCGCATATCAGTTGCACCACTTCTCTTCTATAAAGAGATGCGATAACAATATGCCTTACATATTAGCGTAGCAGTTATGTAATCTTTATTGATTTTAAGAAAGGTTGTAACGACTATTCAAAATAAATTTGTAGATTATCTATTACCGTATTTGAATTTTTTTGTAGTAACGAAATGAAAAGGATGAATTTAAAATAATACTTTTTCAACAAGACCTTATTTACCTGAATAACGTTCGTGTGCGCCATCTATCGAAGCGAGTAGCTACTATCAAAAATCTGTGGAGCTATGCTTATTTGTTTTGTAGCAGTGTCCATTCGGGATGGACGATACAATATGAAATTATCGGTGTCCGATTAATTTTAGAAAATTTCGGTGATACTATCGATAATAACGCCAATACGATAAGTTCATCCAATATTCATCCAATGAAATTACATCCAAAACTAATTTTAAAACTGGAACATTTTTGTAATTTTGGCTCATAACTTAGAATACAAGAGGGCAGATGTTGCCAGAATTAGTTAATTCTGTGAATTCCGCGAAAAATTTGGCATGACTCATCTCTTCTGCAGATTCTCATTTAAGACATTGGTTTATACAGTATGTACACATCAGGCATTTGTGAACCCCAATCGAACCAAACATACATAGCAATAACTATATCGCAGGATTCAGTTTGGACTGCATTTAATAGTAAAGCTAGAGTAAATAATAACCATCCAAAAAATTGAGGCGTAAAATTGTAGTTTTGCAGTGTAAGTGCAGTCCCAAAATTTTGTACACGAATTCTATGTAATCATGCAGTGAACATTCACTTTCTGCGCGTTTAATTAACATCTTATCCAGTGCAATTTTACACTCCTTCCATTTATTGAGAATACTTACATCACATGCGTACACCATTGTGACGAGACAGGGTTATAATATTTTATAACGCTAAATAGCCTAAGACGCCATCTTGTTGGTATGCAACGAGATGAATATTTATTCATTTCTCAAGCCTGTAAGAGCTTTAACCCACCTGTCTGTTTATAGATATAAACAGATAGGTTTAGAAGAACGTAAATTGTTAGGATTTATATTCTCTCTCTCTATATAATATACGCAGTAGTGAATATATTATAGTTAGGGTTAAATAAGGGAACATGTGTATCCCTTGGAATACCAATGATGTATACTATAATAGACATCTATTATAGTGTACATCATTGTGGAATACACATGTGGGCATATGAATTAGGTATTGCCCAATTTCCCTCGGCACCAGGAATATAACGGTATATATATAACGTTATATTCCTGATAAATCTTAAAGGGAAAATATGTTTCCATATTTTCCAACGCCTATTGTAATGGGATTAATTAGGCATAGTTAATCCCTTACACTCTGGGCACCCGTAGACATTCAAATTCTCTACGGAGAGACACTGTCGTTTCTCTTAAACAAAAGAACATGTGACTGATGACCAATAATTCAAAAACAAAGATTATGTGGATAGATTATAAATTACAGATTACTATTTTTTTTTGCATTCCGGATTGCAAATTATGAATTAAATTTTAAGGATTACTGATTGCATACTATTACAAATTGTAATCCAAGTTTGTAATCGGATTAAAATTAGTTCAGAGCCTGACTATGACTGCATTAAACATGGATACATTGACAGCAACGAATTCGGTCAGCCGCTGTTTTTGAGGTGTAATGGGGAAGCTTGCCGGCATAACAAACGCTACAAGTGTTAAGTCTGGTTGATACTAGATGACACTAGTCGTCAATTACCCTGAAAATTGGTGTTTTATACACTTGAGCATTAAACCGAAGTTGGTGTTTTTTATTAGTTTTCCCAGAAAAGGTCTTCACATAGTCTCTACACGTTCGTTTTAGCTCTCCTGTTTGGTTCAATAGTAAAGAGTTAAAGAGTTAAAGGCACATTCTAATATATCTTAGGCTTCACTGCCATCTTGTTGACTTGGGGGGGGGGGGGGGGTAAAGATGTCACATGCGAGGATCAACCCTACGGGCAAGGTCACGGGTGGGGGATGTTTTTGTTTTGGTTTTAATTTGAATACGGGTAACGGGACGAGCCAAGTGATCCACAGTTTTAGAGTTACGCTCTCGTACTCAAGGTGACAGGACGTCTCTTGAGTAGGTCATTTATTGTTTTCGGTACGTATTTTTGTAGCCACCCGAGGGCTAGGCCTCAAGAAGAGGCCTAGTTTAATGCACGTGTCGTTTCACATCTCCCTGCCGGAGCTCGAAGCTGAATTATTGGTGTACCGGTGCTTTATTTGGTTTGTGGGGTGCAAAAGTGGCTGCGAGGTTCGAGCCGTCGGATCGAAAAGAACGAATTGCGTGGTCGGTTGGCGGACTTGGGCTCGTCCTGAACCGCGTAACCGAGGATAACTTGCTAGCGGTTGTCGAGAAGGATTTTAGCTGAAGTGACGAGGTATCTTGCGCATAAAATAATTACGAGTTCTTTTTAGTATGGGGACCGAGTTAAGTTTGCGAGTCTCGGTTAATCCACCCAGTAACCCTGCAAGCGGTTGTACATGCCTAGGGAAAGGAATATAATCAACGTCGAGGCGCGTGTGGGACCGCGTGCTCGTACACCTATGCACATCGGTGATGCTAAGCAGTAAAGGATTGCGAAGAATGTGGAGGCAGAGTCTTGCTTCTTGCCCTCCATTACCACGCTGCAAGTAAGATACACAGCAAGCTGTGACACAGTGTACGGGATGTAGTCGATACTAACTCAAGGTCACGAGAGAAAGAAGATAGATATAAGTTGCAGTCTGGAATTGGCATATGGCTATGTTGAAAAGAGCCAGAAACTGCTTAGCTAGGGTGAAAGATTAGCTGCATGTGGAGAGGATATGAAGAGGAGATGTTTTGGGTCCCCCTCATACGCGGGCTAGCTGAGGCGTACTCAGATTTGTGCAAAAACTTGAACATTCGAGAGCTATCATGCGTATAATATGCTCTCACAGTGAGTATTCACCTCAGAAATGATGAAACTGCATACAAAGCGTTTTATGCCATGGACATGGCCGAGGATGGAGCATTAAATTGATCTATTAATAAATCTAGATTCCCAAATCGAGTTCGTTTTCTTTTGGGTGAATGTCGAAGTATAATAGAACCCCCTTAAGTCAATTCTAAAATTGAAGGAACAGTGGTGTGTGTTTTATAACAATTATTTTTGGAAACAATAGTAACATAGAATATGTTTACAAAATATTATTTTCACATTAGGTTTAATCTTATTATTTAATTTCAACATGTAAATATTTTTCGATGTAAGGAACTTTTAGGCATGCAAGTGAGCAGTAGAGAGATAGAATCTCTACACACTGTTCCTTCTGACGGAGGATGGGGTTGGCTAATTGTATTTGGATCTTTTTTGACCTACGTACTAATAGCCGGCCTAATTTTGAGTTTTGGAGTAATGTACAATGACGTGACGAACGCATTTCCAGAAGCACAAAATGTTGACGTTGCTACAATTCCCATGATGTTTGTTTCCGTGTCACTTCTATTAAGTAACTGCTAAAAATATGAATAAAACAAACAAATAAAGTTAAAATTTTTTTTTATTGGAGATTTTTTTACAAGGTGTGGTTTCCGGAGCATTATCAGTTGCCTTCTCATGTCGAAAAGTTACGTTTGTTGGAGGTTTGTTGGCAGGCATTGGAATAAGTCTGAATTTTTTTGCCATGAATACATTTTACATGAAGTTTTGTTTTTTCATTGCTGGTAAGCGAAATGTTTCGTCGAATGCTTTAACATTATATTTAAGGTTAAAATAACCTCATTTCAATAATTAATGTTGCAGTTATCAAGTTAACTCTAGACTGATTTTTTAACTTGTTTACTCTGCGATATTAATTTATGGTCACAAAATTTTGGCAGTACTTAGGTTTTGCTTGTCTAGAAGGAATTCTGATAAATTTTTTACAGTACACTAGCCCCTCGGCAGACTATGGCAGACTGTTACTTATACTACATTTTGTCAAGCTTGTTTGCTAAACTAGAGATTAGAATGCTAATCTCTTGTTTAGCAGAATTTTAGTTGACATTATACGGAGTTTTTCATAAATTTCCGCTGCTATTTCACACGTGAGAAGTTGAATTTTAACGCCACCTCCGTAAAAAGGTCATGAAAAGTTAAAATTTTGAATATTAATCTTGAAGTAAATTTCTGCAGCTGATATATATGTAGTAGCTTATTTAGTAACGTTTCTTGGGTCCGCCAACACGAGAATTGCCGTTGCTCACCTTTTCTTCACAAGGGCACAGTGCGCAGAACGCTACAGGAACGTTCGTTTCGTTTAATTTTAAGTTTTAAAGTGAAAATGTTTCCGTTTGTTTATTCACTTTCATAAATAAAATTATTTCTAAGTAATGTAAATTTTTTTAGGCATAGGTGCCAGTTTAGCATTAATTCCGTCGATAATCATCGTGACAAAGTCATTCACGAAACGTAGAACACAAGCAGTTGGCATGGCATTAGCGGGTACTGGCGTTGGAACTATGATCTTCCCGATCCCATTGCAAATCCTGGTTGATGAATATGGGTTTCGCGGGGCTCTTTTAATAGGAGGTAGTCTCTTATTCCATATTTGTGCAGCTGCTCTTTTGTATAGAGAACCTAAAGTAAACAATTCAAGTAGGACAACTTTGCAAGAGGTAAATTAAATTTCAATTAACTTAAACCAAAATTGACTTTTTTCTAACTATCGAGGTAATTGCAACTCCAGACCAGACAAAAGAGCCAAATAAATATTTTAAATGGATAGAGAAACACCTGCGTATAGATTTAACTTTATTGTACAATGGAATATTCTTACTTGTATTTTTTTCAACTATGTTTCTATATTTTGGTTATCCACAAACTACAACGTTTATACCCTCCTACATAGAAAGTCTTGGTTATTCAAAATTTTCATCAGGAATTTTGATTACTGTTGCATCATTTGG
>JAQGAS010002414.1:0-10619 GCA_034686365.1 Pachymerium ferrugineum
CTGGCAGTACCGACGCGCCACCATTGTTAGAACTGCGGCCATTATTAGAACTACCGAAGCGACATCGCCCCATTAACAGCAACATTTCATTACTGGAAACTATTAGTTGGAATATTATTTTTTTTGTAGTGTATTAATTTTGTATTTAAATATAAAAAGGTATAACACCAAACAAAAGAGTTAACTTAATGCAACAAAGTTACTGAATATTAAGAATGTCTTTATTATATTTCAAACTTCTATTCAAATAAAGTGTAAAATTAATAGGCCATGGCATTTTCACTTTAATGTACCAAACCACACCTTGATATTGACATAAACACAAAATAAGAATTGACAGCATCAATACTTGAACATAAAAGCTGCATCAATGTGACAATTGAGTCAGTAACTGTAGGAAATTTAAAGTTTCACAAGTGGAGACCAGAATTCAACCTTTTTCAATTGCTTCATGATCCTAATGGAATTTGAAAACTCAATTGACAAGCCAAGGGCAGGTTTAAACCTATAAATCAAATTTGGGCTCGCAGTTTGGATCAGAATTCTCAAGACTTTGTGGAATTCCGTAGTCTTTCACACCATTAATTCAAGTGAAATGATAAAATTGATTGAACAAAACAGTTGACAAGCCCTAAAATTTTACACGTGGTAAGTTTTAAAAAGAGAGATTATCCGAGGTAACAACCATGTTAAAGCCATTGTAGCGTTTAGTGGCATCGTCTCATTTCTTTTCCAACATACAAGATTTTGATCAGCGACCGCCCTTAACAACTACTCACACGGCCGTTTAATTCTGCTATCAATTTTCTCTCTCCAATAGACTGGGAATCTTGCTCGACTCCACCAAAGAATTAGTTTCTGCTTCAACTTGCCGCCAGAGAGCCACACATCACAAACACTGTAACAACAACAATTTATCACAGGAAACATCTTATGTCCAGAAAACGGAAAGAATGTCATCAACAAGAGGTGGTGAGACTGAATCGAGTAGATAAGGTGTGTAAGAAAATGTCCTTAGGTTACATAATTATTTATAGCTTTAATTAGTATATGCCAGAACGTTAACATACGTAAATTTAGCCAAACAAATTGTTGTCGTTTCAAAGATATATTTGTGCATTAGCACGACTTAATTTAAACCCATCCTTCAAAATAGCAAAGTAAAACAAGCAATATTGTATTAAATATACCATACAGAAGCTATCAAAATGTTTTAGTAAGCCATGAAAACTTCAGAAAAAAATTTATCACTTCAAGTTAATTATGTCAGCAATAAATCTAAAAGCAGAGACATCATAAGTTTATTAGAGATGTTCGAAATTTCCTCAAACATTGTCATTACTTGGAATTCTCATCATTAATCGTTGGTACTTTTTCGTATACTGAGTGTTTTACGACTTATTTTTTCCTGTTTTTCCAGGAATTTGCTTATTTAGTGGAAATGTAGTTCAGGATTCCAACATCTTTTATTGAAGTCTTTTAAGAATGGAAGTGAACAGGAAAAAGATGGATGAGGGAGGGAGACCGGCCTTTTTGAAGATTCTTCTGTTGACCAAGAAAAATTGCAAGGTTAGCGATTGGACCCCAATCGCCACTTTTATCCACAATCGGAAACTGGCTTCGTGCCCAGATTGCCTTCTGGCGACGCCACGTCTTTCTGTAATCCTTCCACTTTTTCTTCTTTGACTTCGTGTATTTTTTACTGCAAATGTCACGTGGAGTACTATATGAAAACATTCACCATCACCGTACCGAAACACAAATAGTTATTCACAACTGTTAATAATCTACAGAGTATGCAGCAAAAAATACCTTTATTCTTAAATTATGATGTACTTGTATTCTTCGGTTGTGATGGTCAAGGTTGGGCATATTGACGTAGCTGAACGCCGCCACCAATATGTTTACTATATATATAACACTCATGTGTATTCACGCCGAATGAACCGCTTATCAGCACCTATGTCCAAACCGAATAGCTCTAGGCATCCAGAGAGTGTTATTGGCATGAACACTTTTCCATGCATACGTGAAATGACCCTCCGTATTAATAAAACTATTGAACTTAAAAAGTTTTTCTTTACGCAAGAGATCAATGTAGTATTATAAAGGAAAACTGCAAGTCATAGAAACGTCATGAATGTTGCAATAGGTTTAAACGTTTAAAACCCTAGAGTTCATTCATTACACAACTCTGGACAAGTCCTACCTCAGTACCAATTTGTACAACGAAACATAGGGCCTTTATGCAAACCCTACTTATAACCTCAAGCTGGACCCGTGTCACCTCTTGTGCTTATCCCTAGTTATTTTCTGTGCGATATAAGGGCTTTTGCAAGTCGGTCTGCGCAAACGACCATATGGTCATTGAATTATCTGTAAATATGCGCAATTTCTACACAGAAATTACAGTTGTAAGTTGAAACTCTGTTTACGGACAGAATTACAATTATTATATGCCTTGGAATTTACAGGATTCAATGCTAATAATGCCATCTTCAGTAAATTGATGGTATAACTAATACTAGTGAATGACAAAACTTTGAAACTTTCAATTTGAACAAGCCATAAAACTTTTTTTTTTTGGAAACTGGACAATACGTTCTAGAGCTAGATTTAGCCAAGACCCACAAACCCAACTTGCCATCAGAGGAGGTCCAGAGCCAAAATAGAGCAATGTCGTAACGATTTTTCAAAGTGCACGCGATGTGTGCTACAAGCAAATCAAGTGAAGCATAAACTTGATATATTGCTTTCAAATTGCTAGCTCGCGAAGAGCGAGGAATCTGTGGAGATTATCTCTTTTTTATGACACTACGACTCACAATTATTTCGAGTCGTAAAGAGAAAAAAGAAAAACCAACAACTTGAAACCTGTGATATGCAATGTTTTTGCAATAAAATTCATATTAAAAGTGCTGTAAACGGTGCTACTGCATTGTCCTGTCCAAAACTCGTGAAACATACCCACAATTCCATGTTTTGTGGGTTAAATTCAAGTTGTAATTAAAATTAGCAGACAAACTAAACAAATTACTTTTATTATCCATTTTCTTTTAAAGAGTGGAAGTGACAGGAAAGAAATATCATAAAACTATATAACAAAACATTACAACAATTTATACTAAGAAGTTAATTAATTCTCGTTATAATTATACAACTCTAGGGACAATTAGTTGTACAAGATAATTATTCCTAACGCCTGTTTCCAAAATAAAAACAATCAATAATTAAACTTCATTAATGGTGCGATTATTTGATTATTCGATTACAGTAATAATTATAATTGCTCACATTATTCAGAAACCACAATTACTTGCTTGGCAACAAGTGATTAAGCTAGTTGTAAATAGAGTGCTTGGGATCACTATCGTAGTAGAGCAGAGTCATTTAAAACGTGAATAAATTAATTTTGTATATTGATAAGATAAAATATTAAAATGTTAAAATTTATTTTGATATGATTTTAAAATAAAAAATTTGTTTTTCTATTTTTATAATAAATATTGCATAAATCCAAATGCCAGTATACAAATGATATTTTTCTTCTCGAAATGTCAAAAGGTTTCTTATTTCATTCAAGTTCTTTCAATACAGGAGGGAAGACTTTGTAGTCCCTACAGAATGCAATATAATTTTTGATCCAACTTATCTACTATAATAAATAGTAATGAACAACCAACTTTAAGATAGCTATCATAAAAATTAACCTCTACTGAATCCCAATATCTTCTAGCAGTCTAATCTATATTACTTATACAGAAGATAAGCATCTTAAAAGATTTCAATCTTGCTTTTCAATAGAGATGCTTGAAACACTTTTATTTTAATTTAAACTTATTTAAAATATTAGTGGTTTGTAATACTTTTAGCCATTTCCTAAATGAGATTTACATATAAGACAGAACTTTCCTTGAGAACCAAAGTTCACCATTTTGAATATTCAAAAGGAAACTCAAAAACAATTGTATTATACAGGAAATGAGATGACCAAACCTTGGAAGAATCAAGTTAATCACCTTTCAAAAGTTAAAGAGAAAATGGTTGAAGCTTTTCCTTTCTGAATGGGACAATCAATACATTCTCTCACAGGATATATTATTCCACTTCATTTGTCAAACAGATAAGTTAGTAATTCACAAAGCACTGACAATTCTGACATTGTATGTGTTTAATCTGGGCAATGCATGCAGAGAATTTAACACTATTAATTTCAGTATTAGCAGTAATGTGACATCACAAGGCATAGGTTTCGTAAGTTATGAATGATTGGCCCATTTGTCTGGAGCCAGATAAGTGAAGCTTTCTAACACAATGCTACCCTTAAATCATGCCTCATGTGTTGAATGTGATTGTGAATTAGTTGTACATATATCGCTCTATATAATTGGTATGTAATATCAGGTTAAATTAATTGTAACTGCAAGTAAATGAAAAAAAATGAGAGAACTAGAAATTTTAACTAAATCTCACAAAAATAAAGTTTTTGTTATCATAGTATCTTTTTTTCAGGTCGCTATTTGCATGTAACATGTAACATAATACTTCTCACGTGTGACATAAATTAATTTCTTGAACCTTAAACTTATAAAGCTCATTCAAACTGAATACAAAATAGAATAGCCTTCTACATAATTCTTGCCTATTGCATATACAACTGTATAGTCGGAATTGGAAAACACATGTTCAACAAGTATAGCCAAATGTAAAAGTATATGTATATGCACATATAATTGTGCACTGTCAAATTGTGCTTCATAACATATAATCATATTATGGTCATATTTATGTCTCTTATTATAAGGCACAAATGTAGAAGTATATGCACATATAATTGTGCACTGTCAAATTGTGCTGCATAACATATGGTCATATATGTTGAGATTATTGCCAAATAATATGATTGTATACTAGATTAGTTGTCATGACAACACCGTTATTGTATATACATATCTTCTACTGTACACTAATAAATTGGTTGAGCTCAACTTAACATAATGTGACGTTATTCATCTGCTACAATATTTATGTTTCTTATTATAAGGCACAACTGTAGAAGTATATGTATATGCACATATAACTGTGTACTAACAAATTGTGCTGCATAACATATGGTCATATTTATGTTTCTTATTATAAGGCATTTTCACAACACTTGACCTCATTATGACTTATGTTCATATAAAATTGTGGCCAATCGAAAGACTATATGGCCATACACTTTGTAGACTTGCCACAATTTAATAATCACATATGACATTTGAGACTAGCCTATAAGCTTTGCCCCATAAGACATACACGTCTCATACATGTGTACTATTCACTAAATATTTGTTCCAGTTTTTAACTAAAAATAATTTATTAAAAATAAAATTCTATTTATAGGAAATGTTATGTAAACAGTCAACAATTACTACATGAAGTCACGATAAGGCTATGAAGAGATATTCGCTTTATAAAGTTCTAGGGTTCTATAGTAAACTAAATAACAAGCCCTTATGACCACGTAATTACATAGTTATGCCCATAAAACCCAAACATGCTGTGGGATCATCCTTAAGAGCAACACTGATGTCATTGACATCTTTCATGAAACGGCAACATTGAGGAGGATACTCATCTCAAGATCCCTCAATATTTTAACTTAAAAGAATAAACTCAGTTAAAGGTAAAGATGACTCTTAGTAAAACCACACAAAACTTGTGATAACTTTAACAAATTTTCCACCCTCTATAAAATTTAAACAACCAAAGCCATTAATTCTCCCAAGTTTTAAGACCTCTTTTGTCACTTCCACGCTCTGTACACAACACATAAATTCTAGGCAACACATCACTTTATATAAATTTTGTTTATTTCTGTCACACCAACTCAAACTTCACGACTAGAAAAAATGATAATTTTATCATCCAAAAAAATCAAATTTATTCCAAACTTTTATCTCGTAATGAGGAGACAGTCCCCCTAAAAGTGAGATCCACTTTCCAATTCCTTTTTTTTCCAAACATTTCTATTAAATCTTCCAACTTTCACATTTTCTTTTTATCTCATATGATTCCGAACAGTGCACATTCAGTTTGGGTAGGCGAGGGACATAATATTTAATCTTGTACACAAACGGCTTAAGTTTTATAGATTTTTGTATTTGGAGCTGTGCCAGATGAGAAGGGAGTGCGCTTTGTTTCCCTCTTGGGGAATATTTGGGTCGATTCTGAACTCATAAACGCAGGGTGTTCAACCCATCCACAGCAGCCATAGCAAAAATCACATTATTTTTATTCATTTATTTGCTCATTCCACCCCATGAAACTACCTTATCAGACACTAGTTTCACTTCTTTCCATGTTTGTTCTTTGCCATTAACAACTTTAATGAGGTCAAGTCTTGTCGAAATATCCACTTGAAATACGTGATTAATTAATATTGGTTTATATTGAAAAACTTCTTATTCAAAGTTTGTCATGTAAACAATAAGATGAAGTTACCTCTTATAAGCTTATGTAAATTGAATCTAATTTGTTACTCTTGGGTTTGTTAGAAAGAGTCCAATAGTTGATTAAATTAGCATTTGCCTAGTGGTTTCTGCTTTTTCAATTGGACCAATTTTCCTCGCTTTCAATCATTTGGAAATGTGTTTCGCATTCATGCATATTGTGGATGAGGATTATTGGTTTTGATGCATAAGCATTTGCAAAGCGTATTTAAATTTTACAGATTGAAAGTTCGCACGGGTAAATAGTTTTAATCTTCATTTTACGGCTGTTATTAGGATTATATAATGTAATCAAGAACTTTCGACAACGAGAATGAAGTCTTCAACTTCCGGCATCATGGAAGAGTAGATCTAAATTTAACAGGGACAATTATAAACGAAGATTATAACTTTATGTTATGGGTAGGTATGTGTAAGTCAAAGCATTGTGGTCCTTTGTTATATGCACACTACAACGCTTGTAGATACGTATACCTTCAAATAAGTACATGCACTGGAAATAGAAGCATCAATAATAAAGTTGCTTATTAAAGTGTAATAAATTATTTCATGTATTATATGTTATTTTGGATTTAATGCAAATACTAGTCACTTTAGTCTTCAGTTATTAAATGTGTTAAGTGCAATATATTTTAATTTCGTCTTATTTGGTTTATTACAAAAGTTCATATATACAGTATGATGAAAGTGTTAATACACACGATACCGGTATGCTTGTAACACTTTAATAGTAAACTATTTTTTCTTACTAGTGCTCCCATTCCCATACTTGTTCCCATTTTCAGACCTTTTATATCCCCCATTCCAGTTTAGCTGTCAACAGTCTGAAGTAATAGTTCTCAATCTAAATCCTCAACAACATGATCACTACCAAATCTTTCAAATCCAAACATAGATTCAAAGCTGCAAATCAATAGACAACTGCAACATGGAGACAGATCCATTCGAAGAGAAGACAAAAGAGTTTCAACCCATTTATCACACAACATAATGCAACACACGCATTTTCCCTTCCATATCAAAACTTACCGTATTGATTTCTCATATGCTCACACAAAAACATTTTATCGCTTTCCTTTATCAACTGACCAGAACAATGTAATTAGCCAATACTGATTACATTTGACTGCAGTCACCGTACAAACTATATAGCCACAAAGGCTAACACCATACAAACCTCACATTTCACTTCCATGTTTGGCTTAAGAGTTGATTAAACTCTCAGAGAGGCATGAGGATGTGTAATTGAGATGTTCTCCCAGCCGGCTTTCCCCCATCCTCTCCGTGACCCTCGTACAGAAGCCCCTCTATTGCAAGGTGACAGCGCAAAGCACCTCGCAACGTCTGCTTATCGCCACATGGCTCTGCAAGATGACCCAAGCGTACCTTATTAATTTGACGGCTTTAGCCCCATAGGGACAGGCTTCAACATTCAACATACTTTGACTTGCTAGTGGATTTGTTCAAAGGGAAAAAAACAACAGACAAAGGAAGGTCGTTTAAGGGGTTACTCAAAATGCTTTGCTTCATTCTCTGGGCTTCATGACCATGCATAATTCAAAAAGGTGGACCTTTTTAAAACTGGGCAAGAAGATGGAGACATTTCCGACAGATGCTTCGTTTTCAGGTGTCGTAAAAGGCACTCAATGGAGAAAACATGGGTAAGGTGGAATGTGAATGTTTGGGTTGAAATAGTGTGATGTATGGAGATTGAGAAAGCTTTGAGATTTGAATATTTCTTAGGTTTTTTTTAAAATATACTGTTCAAAATTTAAACAAAACGTAAAAAATAAATGATAAATGAAATTAGAATTCTATAGCAAGCCTACCTACGTCGCAAAATATGACGTCATATGAAAGTTAAACAGATTTATCCAATCATCTCTTGCCGTACCAAATGATACTTTCAACGATGTATAAAAACATGTGATTAATTCATCATTTCACTTAGACGAAACTTGCGATTCGATTAGTAATAAAATAATTGGACTTATAACCTTCTATCTTATATCCGGTTCGCCTGCACGGCCATTGCTAATGGCGCTTCACATGCCGAAATAAAGTCACTAGCAAAAGGAATGTTCAAATCACTAGCAACTCATTAGAAATAACGTCCATTTTGTTGCTGTGGTCTACTACCGGAAGTACGAGTGATCAATCTATGCAGCACATCACACAATGCACTGAATACGATAAACGCCAGAACTATTCACATTGTGATGCTTTGCCCAAAGCAAACGAGAACTTTAAATAGTTCGTGTAATTTCATGCTAAACGCTCTTCCCGTTTAGTTTAAAATCAACTGAAGCTACATTTAGAGTTCATTCACAAACCTGCACTGTAATGAATTTCCATACAAATACAGTTTAATGCCCAGGCTTATTTCAATAAAACGAATGCAAAGTGAACGCGAATGAAGTAACGTTTCATTGAAATTTCCAAGAAACCAAAAAGTATAATTCCATAATTTAAACCTACGACCACGTTTTCCTGACTTCTAAATTAACTGTGAACATTACACCTAGCTGTAATTCCTTTTAAATTATATACGCATTATCCTTTTTTTGTTCCGAACTTTTCTTTCACACACTTCAAAATTTTTAACTAATTAATAACTTGACGTCTTCAAGACATTTTAAAAAATTCACCGATTGGACGTATGCCAATTACAAGGTCCAAGAAAATGAAAAACTTGTATTAAAGTGAAGATGTGGAAACATAAATGATTTTTTTTTTAAAAATAAAGGCGAAAAAAATTTCTTCAAATTTTTATTTTAATTTTTTTCTTTTTCGCGATCTCATTCTCATCTTTTTGTTTACCTTTTCCTACATGTGGGTGCGATCAATACTTCTACAAGAAAAAGATTGTAATTTGAAAAGAACACAACGTGACTTTTTATTGTTTTCAGAAATTTTTTGGGGGTTGTCACAAATTAATTAAAGTACATTTACATATTAATTTTCCACTCATCTATTATTATAGCTGACTTTTCAAGAAGAAAAAAAACTCGAAAAAGAAATTTTGGATTTTTTTCTCTTCTCCTAAAATGTTTATGTGAAAGTTTTGAAATGCACAAGTAAAATGTTGCTATATACCTTATTACTGCTAATAATAATGTAAAAGTATTTCCAGAACAATAGCTAATAGAGGTCATGCAATTGAAAGAAACAACTTAGAAAAAAAAATGTCATTGAATTATTTATAGGTCTCTAGCTTTAATTGAGCTCATATCAACCATCTAGATCTATGGAAACTGCCAATATCCTGTCAACTAAGTTGGCTATATATTAGCTGTAAAGATAAGCATAGTTTTTGAAAGGAGAGGAGATCTTGTGGATCTGAAATAGAAATGAGTATAAGGTACCTAAAATGTGACAGCTGTAACTCAACTTTCATATGGACATGTTCAAATTCACTTTTTTACTTGAGCAGTTGACATGTTGGAAATCTTTGATGTGATATATGATATTCCAAAGTACTCTAAAGATTTTTATTCTGAATTATATTATATATTTTATATTGCCAATAGAGAGAAAGAGTATTTAAATTAACCAATAGATTTCAATTAATATATTTAAAATGACCAATAGATTTCAATTAATTTAAATAGCCTGCAATGTGATTGGTCAAAAGAATTTAACCAATTTAGCGTAGTTCTAGTGGCAGAAAACAGTGCCACCTGGCGACGTAACGTTCAACTAAGCCTTCTTAATCAGATATCTTAAGTTGGTGCAACACCAATATTTTTTTGGCATTGCAAACGCGAATTTTGGATGTAAGAAAAGTTATTGAAGGGGGGGGAGGGTCTCATTAAAAATATTAATATTGGGGGTGAAAGATGGTAAAATATACTACCTTTTCTTCCATTGCACCTACATCCGCGAGAGCTTCCATTTTTTACAATTTAATCCCAAAGTTATGAGTCGGAATTTCGCGTTTTAGCAATTCCCAGATTTTGTGATGACGTGTTATACGACGGTATGAGCCGGCGATAGTTGCCCCAACTATAAGAATGCTGTGTTATAGCGTCGCATAACACGTCATGCACAGATTTGGGAATTGTTAAAACCCGAAATTTAGCAACGTAACTTTGGGATTAAATTGTAAAAAATGTAAGCTCTCAC
>JAQGAS010002415.1:0-10619 GCA_034686365.1 Pachymerium ferrugineum
CGGTTAGAGGGTGGTGTTTGTCGTTCAACTTGTTGTTGTACTGCAAGCAGATAGGGTGGATATAACCGATAAATCCAGTACTTTATTTTGTATTAAAATATTCCATAAATAAAATATATTGTTTTATTTATTCTTCTTTTGGGTCAACAGTCCAAAGAGACTTGTTGAACCACCAAATCGCGGTTCCCTTTAACATAACGTTTAAAGAAACTGCTGTTACGGCTCCAAGAACTATAATTAATAATTATAGCGTCTTGCCCCGTTACAATGTTTGGTGTGAACACTCTTTTCACCCAAAACAAATTCGAAACATTGTTGGATGGATTTCACATCAATTGGATCTAGATCCGCAGATATGATAACCATTTCAATGTGAAAATTGACAATCAAGATCTGACGGCAAGCCTGCAATTAGCCCACTCCATTTTTTTGTTTGGCGATCAGATAGGCAGCCCCTGATCTCTGTATGAATTTAAGCAAACAATTAAACTAGTATAGATAGTCAAGAGGTAGAGCGACAAATACCTGTTAAGGCGACGTAAAGCGGTTGATGCAGTACATCCTTTTCATTACACTTTGTCGCCTTGGTAGCAAAAATGAACACCTAAGCTTATTTCTACCAAGATGGATTCCACGCTGCATCCAAGCATAAATATGGTTATTGGCCATTTACCCTTACAAAGAAAGTGACGTCAACCCTTGGTTATCTATTGAGTTAAGCTAGGTAATGTTCTAGACCATTAGGTGTTCAGATTTGAGATTTGAATTTCAAATTCATAAATCCCACCGGAAATATAAATGTTGCAATGGCCCTATAGTCGATACACTTAAACTTGAGATGACGTCACAATTTTTTCAATCAAGTAATAATGTTTGTAGGCAAATTTAAACAGCTTTACTCTGATAAACTATGTAAAACAGTATACGTTGTTTAGGCAATAAAAATCTTGTGACCGTTAGTATTTTAAAAAATAAATAAAATGCCTACCATTTGCTGATTTCTGGTTCTGCTCGAAAATCTAAATTAGGGTCAGATCAATAGTCCGCCAAAACAATCTCAATTCGTGATCGGTCCAGTGCTCAAAAAGTCCTTTACATCACACATTTCACGTTGAAAATGTTGGGAAAATGTTGGAAAATTAAAATCCTGAAAACAAAAAATATTTAATAAAAACCGGATTACAATAACAGTAAATATTATGAAATCATGCATTTTTAAAATCTAAAATTACAAAATAGCAGCACTATAATGTCACAAATCCGGCTTATATCTTTGACTTGTGACATTAAATGTAACAAAATATAAAATCACCTCACAAAGTAAACTGGAACATTTTATCAGTAGCTTTTCCGTGTTTCAATTTTATTCAAGTCTCTCAGTTAATTTACCTAAAATGAAATTACTGGCTATTGGATTTTGCGTCTTAATTTTGTCCGTTCTTTTCATCGAGTTAGGTGATGCAGGATCAAAAATTATGCTCGGGAGAGTTGACAAACTTTATAATTGTAGGTTAAATAGTTCGGTAATGTCGATCATATAACTTTGTATTTATATTTTGAAGGGTCGTGTTACGAAACCTGCCGATTCGACGCTCCAGATGGATACGAGGTGAAGTCAACAGCAGAAAAAGATCACTACGGACGAATTCAGTGTGAATGTACATTTGAAATAATTTCTTAATCTCTTTTACATCTTGTAAATTGGGTAATTAAACTTGTGATTTAAAAAAAAAATATTATTTAAACTCGTTATTTAATGATGAATTTAATACGGGCGGTTTTGCTTGATCCGCCATGATTAAACGCAACTTCCAATTCGCTCACTAGGGGTTTACGAAGTCGAACTACGGTAACCCATCAGTGGAAATTATAACGGGACTACTCAACACAACACAACTCTTTGGTTTCTTTTCGAAATACATATTCTTAATGCCAAAATTTTTATAGATTTGTTTTTACTGGAAACACATCCGATCGTTAATGATGTTTACATTCTACGGGTTGATAAGTAGACGGAAGTTTAATTACGAAATCCGGTTTTTTAGAGTTTTTAATTATTTCCTCATTTGGTTTCAGTGCTTATAAATATCATTAGCTGAACCATATCTCAGTAACAAAGACTTCTCATCAGTTACAGGTAAGAAAAGCATACGCTTTTAAATTTGTTACCTTAATATTGTTTTACATATTAATAGCCATGAGAGTTTGTTTTCTGATCGCATTTTCCCTGGCTACTTTTCTCTGCTTTTCAAGTGGTGCACCAAGTGAAATAAAATTAACAACAAGCAAACTTTACAACTGTAACAAAAATTTCAGTTATTAATTTTTTTGAAAGTTGATGGTCATTTTTATTTTCCTCAGGGAACTGTGCTGAAACTTGTGACTACATGGCCACAGGAAAGCAGCAATACATGCAGTCAAAAGATGTTGGCAATAACCAGTGTGAATGTAAATTCAAGACATAATTAAACATAAGATGTAATTTCTATATAAACAAGTATAAAGTTATAAATTTTAAGAAACTAAGATACATTTATTATGTTTTGAAAATTTTACATATAGAATTATAATTTTCTACTTACAGAAACATAAACTTTTTACACAGAATTATCCATATCTGAGTCTAATGAATTAGTGCTCTGTTCAGTTGAATATTCATATCTACAGGTACACCGATTATTTCTAAGTTCCACATTAGTTATGGTGTATACAGATGGTAATTTATCCAGTCCTGATTTACAGTAAGCGTAACATGATTCTATTTAAAAAGAATTAATTACTATTAAATTATAATTTTGGTAAAAACTTACCTATGGTTGACTGACTTGTTGAAATAACCATTTTGGATGAATACCTTTTTTTTCTGATTGACTCAGACTTTGGTATGAGAAAAAGAAATGCTAGTATTATGGTTGTTAGCACATAAAACTTCATATTTTTCTGTTTTGCTATAATGGAATTCAAGGTGTGATTAGTTGACTGCTTGATTAGATCTGACTGTGTTGGCAATTGACGATATTGAGTAAACTTTTGTTTCTCTTATCATTAAAGTTCAAAGTCATGACTTTTTTTTTGGAATTTAAAAGTCAAATTTCTTCCTATGGATGTTTGGTTGAAATTTGAAATGAATAAAGATTTAAGTAGCGTGAAATGTAATGAAAATTAATTGGGGTTTTTTAAAATTTTAAACAATATTTTTAAAAAGTTATATTGCTCAAGTTGTGATAATGATGATTTTGGTTTTCTCTTCATCTAACTATGTCGTAATCTCTTATCTTTTTATGTACTTATATCATTTTATGGGTGTAACTTCAAGAATAAAATGAATTGAGTCATCCCAAGTAAAAAAGTTTTGAAAGTAATTGGTCCCACTTTTTACATAAATTTTGCAAATTTCTACAAGTTATGCTAATTGTCACATATTTTACAAAATTTAAAAGTGGCAAATTACTTGCAAAATTTTTTTTGCAAAATTTTATGTACATAGGTTTATTAAAGCAGCGTAATTAGAGGAGGACTTCAACCGTATCCCATTTTTTGGTAAATAAAAGAAAATGCATCGGTAGATTCCAAAATTAAAAAAACTTGTAAAACTTTTGTAAAAAAAAAATTTTGGCCATTTTTTTACAAAATTGTTACAAAATTTCACCATTTGTGCAAAAGTTTTGTAATAATTTTTTGTAATATTGCAAATTTCTCTTAATTTGCAAATGATTTGCATTTCCCTTACACTTCCGAGTCAAAATTTTTGTTAAAAAGTTTTTGGCCACTTTTTTTTACAGAACTTTGTAAAAGTTCGAAAATTATGCAATAATTTAGTGAAATTTTTGCCAAATTTTGCCAAATTTTTATTAAAAACAAGTGGTCAATTACCTGCAAATTTGCAAGTAAATGGCTGGTTTGCAAGTTGGTCACATATTTTGCAAAGTTTCTGAGATTCAATTTTTCTTATTGCAGAACTGTAGAAAATGGCAAAATGCTAGTCATGCTTCAGCAAGAAATTAAAAATTTATTTTAAATGCCTGTTGAAAACTGCATCTTTATTAATCCTTAGAAATTATTACATAAACTGTTTTAATAGCGAGATTGAAATTTGCACTTGCACTTGCTTGAGGACTTTTGCTCTGCCTTTTTGAGTTTGTACCCGACCGGCGTTTGATAGTGACATGTATCAACACATGATCCTTTTAAGTTCAAGTTGGAAAAAAGCACACTTTTAATAACAGAACCTTAAAAGTGTCTTATTTATAATTTTACTTAACAATTCTCAAAAAAAAATTTGCCAAGTAGGTGGCTGGTTTGTAAGTTGGTCACATTTTGCAAAGTTTTTGGAAAATTAAAACTTAAAAGTGGCTAATTACTTGCAAATTTTTTTTTTCTAAAAATATATTCTATACTTACTTCCATAAAGTTTTGGAACTTCAACTTTTATCTCAGTTTTAGCTTCCACATCTTGACATACAAACAGAATTGTCAGAAGTAACAGACAAAAGAAGTGAGTCAGCATAACTAAAAAAAAAAAATTATTATTAGAACTGTTTGCACAATTCTCTTAATGAGGGAAGCTACAGTTTGTTTGAGTAATTTTGCCATTTTCACCAAATCTGATTAACCACAAAAAAAATTTGAAGATTTTAGAAAAAAACGCCCAGAAAAAAGACCAAATATTTATGATGAACTGTAGAGTAGAAAATGGAGAAAAAATGCAGGTCTTTGCTGGTTAAGCCATTCCTATACCTACTTGTATATACTTGTATATATCACTGAATAAGAATAAGATGACTTTTGTGGACTTAATTTATAATCAATTGCAACGGATACTGTTCATATCAAGAAGTTATTTTAAAATGTCAAAGGAAGAAAAAGATTAAACTGAAAAAAAATTTTTTTTTGAATTATCACTAAATTCAACTGCTAACCAAAATAAACATAAACACACTCACCCACATTTTTATGGATTTACTTGTGTTCATTGCATTTATAAATCAAAATCAGGATTATATACACGATTTACTCGAAAGCCGCTCACCCAATGCGTACAGTAAACTTAATAACTTACATGATTTCCACAATTCCGACTAATTGCGCACGCGCAATAACGGCGAACTACATTTCATATATCGGCGCCTCCACCCCCATAAGTTGCACGCGAGTTTGTAGGCTTACCGCTTAGGTAATACGCATCCGCCTGTGACGCCAATGTATGAAGTAAATGTAAACACAGACTTTCCCCTTATACTTGCAACTAATCACATTAGAGGTCAAGCAATTTATAAATTTCATATTTTATTTATTTATCTGGTGTATTACATTTATCGATACATAATTGAAGTTTGTAAGGTATTGCTGGTGATGATTCTAATTTTAGAGTTAAAAAGGCTTAAGATTATTCAAGGATTTAAACAAAAGACAAAGAGGGTTCTCAGTAACAATTTTCAGGGTAAGAAACTAAACAGAGCAGGCAACATTTGGGTAAATGAGAGAACCGATAGGCCTAGCATCATTGAAAAGACAGTTCCAACGTCGCACACTAACTTAACAAATGTAATGGTTAACTCTTCTTTGTAAATTTCTCGAACGATACTTTCTTGTTTGAAACCTATCGTCGTTAAGTTGGCGGGTAAGTGTGGGAGCTTTCGCTCGTATTCAATTTGTGGTATCAGAATGTTTTGATTGCAAAGAGAGTTACATTTGCATGCGTTTTTAGAGATAACATTGAGAGATATGCTGATATAGTTATCAATCATTCTTCTGGCGTCAGTGAATGTTTTACATTGGGGTAAAACTAGGTAATTCACAAATGGCAAACTGAAATAAAACGAATCTTTGTAGTAATTTAACTCTAGTTAAAAAAAACTGCAGTAATTTGGTCAAAATGCAGTTTTATTGTGGCATTCCCGCAGTTTATCTGCAGTATTATTTTCACTGCAGTTTTACTGCAGTTTTATTCAGTTGGGTTATCATTGCTAATTGAAAAGCTACCTGCAGTTGATGTTGGATTTGCTTAATAACAGATTGAGACAGCTTTCATGACATTTGTGGTATTTGTCAAGAGATACACAATAACTGTTTGGCCTGTTTATTCTGATTAACTAGGGAAAAAATTGCTGTTTAAGAACATGTGGTATTGAACTGTTGACACTTACAGTTTTTAAGGTTAAAGTGATTATAGAACGAACATTGCTAGATAGAATTAAATAAGTACTGTAATCAATTCTACCGTCTGCAGTCATTAAAAAGATCTGTTTAATAAGGAAGAAGGTTAGAGTAATTGTATTTGCAAAAATGAAAGTTAATACTTTTGAATGTGGATTACAACCGTAAGAGGGCGCATAGTACATTAGGACTAAGTCCATAACAGTTCTGCGATTAAATTCCACTGAGTCTAGAAACAGCATAAGGAATCGTTAAACAGTTTATGCAAAATGAAATGGTAATACTGAGGTACCCATGTAGAAAAAACGCAGAATAATTGCAGTAATTTAGTTCAAAGCAAGGTATAACTAAAGGGTTATATAGTTTTCTGCAGTACTTTTTACTATAGTAAAAGTGTAATATAGCTGCAGTAAACCACTGCAGTAACAGCATAAGGTAGGTTTACTGCAGCAATACTGTAGCTTACTGCAATACAGCTGCAGTAAAACTAGTTGCTGTAAATCACTGCAGGAACTGCAGTAAAACTGCAATACAGCTGCAGTAAACTACAGTATTGATACAGTTAAACTAAAGTATTGCTGCAGAAAAACTAGTTGCAGTAAACCACTGCAATAAAGCGGCAGTTAACTGCAACATTGATATAGTAAAACTACAGTATTGCAGTAAATGCAGCAAAGCCACAGCATTATTACAGTTTTACTGGGGTTACATTGCAGTTTTGGAAAAAAAAATTCTGATACTGCAAGATGACTGCACTACTGCACAACCCCAATCAATATTGAGACTTTGCAACAATAAGTTTCTTCAAAAAGTGTAAAAATACACATTGAACCTTTCCAACTAATTGTTTACTATTAGTATTAGTGCAGGTTTTAACAGTTTATGAGGAAGCACATGTTTTAAAGTTAAAAATATAATTGTGCATTACCAAACTTGTATTTTGCGCAATGTCCAAACACTGTTGGATAAATTGAGACAGAACCAAGTTGACGTCCTATAACCTTCAACTGTGAAAAATTATTTTAAAATTTTCACAAATATTTAATAACTTGAGAAATAGTTTATAGTTCTTACCATGAGAACGAAATTTTTCAAGTCAATGGTGTCATCCCATAACCTTGTGGCATTACTTTGGTACATTGGTTGATCAAGTAGATGAATGTTATCTATATCATTGATACAAGTCACATTCAATGTCTGCAACAATTTCTCTTTTTCTAAAAGAATTTCTTGAGGATCGCAACAAAATATAAAAGGTGGTACTTTACTAATAGGATCATTTTCAACTTCAATAACTATGTAAACTGGGTATGTTAAATACAAAATGATTCGTAAATATGCGTCGAAACAGCAATAACCAATGCCCAAAATCGATAGAAGAACTTCAGATATTTTCATTATTTGAAAGGAATAACTTGAGGCTAATATTGCATAATTTTCATTTCGGGTCTTCTGTTGTTGTTTTTGTACATAAACAAAAATTGCCTTTTCAAAACGAGTCTTTTTCTGGTGGTGAATCTTAATTTGTTTAAATGTTGTCAAAATAGCTTCGATCAAAGAAATGCATGCAATGCCAGTGTAAAATCCAAGAAAACCTCCAATATCGCATAAAAGTGAAATTAAGTCATAACAAAGGTATTCTTTTAAGACTATACTGTCACTCTGCAGCTGTAGCTGGAAAATTTTGTCATTGGACTTGGTGTAGTGATAATGCATTGAAAATATGAGATTTTCACAATCTCTTGGACATAGACAGACAGTGTTAACCATGTTAGTTGTTAATATTTCATGTAATTTGTTGCAAGTTTTTTCATTTGCTGTGCAGTGGTTATTAAACATTTTAGGAAAAAATGGTAATCTGAAAGTAGATGATGTCAATAATTATTTGAAAAGGGAACAAAATTGTTTATTTGAAAATGACTCAATGTCATTAATCAAAAACTGTAGTATCAAGGTTTTCAATTTAAAACTTGTTGTATTAAAAATGCAGCAAAACTGCAGTAATTTGGCTCAAGAGCTAGTCGTGCAATTTTAATGTAGTTTTCTTGCAGTTAATCTGCAAAATTTTTTTTACTGCATCTTATCTGCAATTTTGGAGTCCCTGCAATTTTTCTGCAGTTTATCTGCGATATTTGTTCACAGCAAATTTCCTGCAGTATTTTTTTGCCTCCATTTTTCTGCAGTTTATATACAGTATTTTTTTACACTATAGTTACACTCCAGTTTTTTCAGCTTGATATAGTAACAGAAAGGAATGGGGTTATAGTGCCCGATTTAGGGACAAAATTTTCCACCATGCGCCACATAAGCAAAGTCACACATTACTTGTCCAGTTAGCATACATTACTCAGGCGGTTTCAACCAGTTCCAATTGTTACTTCCGCTTTTACGAGGCTAACGAAGCTATACTAATCGAAACCACCTATCATGCATCATAAAAGCAGATTCAAGTGGAGGTTGGGACCAGTTGAAACCACATGAATAGTATATGGTAATTTAATCGGTTATGTCCAACTTTGTCTACACGGCAAATGACGGACAGTTTTGTCCCTAAATCGGAACCAACCCTATTATGAAATAAAATACTCACTGACAATTGACATTAGGCATAATGATTCTGGAACAAGAATTTATACATGGTTCTTTCTCGTTTACATCCTGACAAGTCATTTTCTTCCTGTTCACAAACTTATACTGAAATAGACAGACATTCAATCGTTCGTTATGCATGATATGTTCTTTTCCTACTTGTTTATAAGAGAAACTAAATTCGTTTGTATTATCTGGTTTGATAAAATAAAAGGTATAATGAGGTCCAGTTCGAAACATCACCTGAAAACAAAATTATTTCCCATGACTTCAGTGGAATCAGGGCCGGTTACCCACTCCGCGAGGGAAAATGCAAGGCATAAGGGCGCTTGATGCCACAGGAGGGCCTGAATCTCCGCAAAAGTATATTTTAAAGGAATTATCAGAGAAGGGGAAATATAATCTCTAGGCCAAAGCATTTTCAAATAAGTGATATTAATTACAGCTAAAAATAACCAATTATTGCCATTATATTATAATAACAATAATTCTAGAGCGTCATATAAATTCTTGCATGAAGGCGCCAAGTACCCTAGAACCGGCCCTAAGTGGAATAAAACATAAAGAGAAGCTATCCTAGACTTATAACAGTCTCAAGATGCTCAAAACTGCAGTTAGACAGAAGATTCACTTGCGCATCTCGTGTTTCTGCAGTAAAAAACTTCAATTTTTAAAATTTTACTGCCGTTTACTGCTTTGTGCAGTAAGTACAATAAGTACAGTAAATTTTGTAGTAACTTGGTCAAAACTGCAGTAAAGATGTAACTTGGTCAAAACTGCAGTAAAATGTAGTAACTTGGTCCAAAATGCAGTAAAGATGTAGCAACTTGGTCAAAACTGCAGTAAAGATGTAGTAAGTTAATCAAAACTGCAGTTAAAATGTAACTTGTTCATTAAAACTTGTTCATTAAAAAATATCTACAGTTTTACTGCAGTACTCTCTAAATAGGGTTGCATTGTGCCTAAATAACGGTTCTTACACTCATGAAAGCTTTTTCATTGACTTGAAATATAAGATTAAATCGAATCTTGACTCCATTCTCTAACATCAAAGGTTTTCCTAGAGATAAATTTTAAATTCTTTAGAATAAGATTTTGTATTGAAATCGTTTTCTTTACTATTTTCCATCACTGTCACAACCTCACTGATTCCATTTCTTCTTACAACCGAAAATCCAGACTTGAATTTTTTATTTTTCTGCAAGTGCGAAAATATTTGTAGAGAAAATATTTGGTAACCTGTAGTTTTTGCAGTTTAACCATGTGTAAAGCAAAATTTAGAATTCTTGTTCTTCCACTTCTGCACTTAAAGAGGCTTTGAATTGTGGTGACATTGTCCAAATAAAATGGATAAGTGCTGACATCACATCCTACAGGATAAAAACAAATGTTATAAGTGGAATTGATCATGTCTTAGAATGCAGTTTTCTTGCATCAAATTAATGAATTAGCCTTTTGGCTTCTAAAACTAATTCATACAACCAGTGTCCATAACTAATTAATTCAGTGCTTGCAATTATTGCTAATTTGTTTAAGTGAGACTGCTAATACCGTTCAAACTAGATCTTGACTTCAACTTTTAGCTTATGCTAATCCAGCAAAAGAACTGCTTTTTTTCTGCAGTTCTGCAAAAAATGCTGTAAAATTGCAGTAACTTGACTAACTTTTACTGCAGTTTTTCTACCGTTGAGATAATTTAATGCAGACAAACTGCAGTCTTTCCTATTTTTCTGCAGTTAAAAATAAATTTTATTTTGCAAAATATGTAGCAAAGTTGTACTAATTTGGCCCACTTTTCACTGCAAAAAAAATCATCTTTACAAGAAAATTAATTCTTGTAAAGGAGTGGAAAAAAGACATCTTTATCCGTGCTC
>JAQGAS010002416.1:0-10618 GCA_034686365.1 Pachymerium ferrugineum
CGGTACTGCCAGATGGAACCGGAAATAAATCCACCTGGCCGTACCGACGCGCCACCATTGTTAGAACTGCGGCCATTATTAGAACTACCGAAGCGACATCGCCCCATTGCAGGACTTTATGATAACATTTGCTTTTGTGTAAGGTACAACTTTAAATTTCACTCTTATACTCTTTCAAAACATTAGATTGCCTGTGTCTAAAAACCAATGCTCGATGTAGCACTTGGCATAAAAACCATTAATGACCATTAACACTTCAATCATAATGTCATATACCAGCGACCATTAGTGAACTGCAAGGTGTTGATTCTAAGTATATTTCTTCTTTTTTTATGGTGTTTTTATATCAAATTGTTGCAAATGTTTATCAAAAAAAACTTGATATGATATTTGGGGTAAAAAGCTAATATCCAATAAATTCCAAATAATTGGACCTTATTGGAACCAATAGGAATGCGGGGCAAATTATTGGTTTCCAGTAGGGTTGCATATTATAAATTCCCGATTGAAATAAAAAGTAGGGGACAAGTAGACTCACCATTAAAAGTCCTTTATACAAATAAATTGCACCCAAAAACAAGGTCATTCTATCACTTTTACAATATTCCATTACTGGCACAATCTGTGAATCTTGATTGGTTGGGTCCGGCTTTTTAAAAAGAAAGTCAATTTTTATTTAATAACGAAAATATACATGTAACTTACCACTGGAGGAAGTTTCTTAGTCTCTCTGTAAAATGGGTCTACAATTTGCCACGTGACCATGATGGCAATGTCAATTCCTAGTAGAATGGCCACCACAGAAATGAGCTGGAAATCCGTGATAGCCTGCAAACACATTCCAACACAACATTTATTGCCTTTATAACATTAAATTCCTCTAATGCTCTACTATCATTTCATTTATTTTCACGCCAGTGCAGTCATTTTCAATTAAATTCACTCAAAATATTTGCAAATTTGAATTAAATTTCTTTACCTTGCGGTTCAATTTGATGTCAGTGAAGATGGTGTGAACCCGCCACGTTTTGCTGAACATTGAACCGAATGCTAATGTAAATCCAGACATGAGAATCCAAGCCCTCATCTGTAATATTTTCACAAAAAGATTATAATTATATTATTAAAGAGAGAAAGAGACTGAGCTTTGCTAAAAATTGTCTCACGTCGTGGAAGAATGAAAACGTAAACAACTAAATTAAATCAGTAAATTAAAATTTTTTAAAATTTTCTTTCAATTTAATTAATTACTTTGTTAAATAGTTGGGGGAAAATGAGTTAAATATTGCACACATTTCAGACATTCTGCGATCAAATTAAAAGTATCAACTGTAATTAGGTGTATGCAACACTCTTGTGCCTAATGTGCATCAAGTGAGTTCATTACTAAACTAAAGGCGGTGTCTTTTTAAGCTGAGTCATTCCATCTTCTCTTTTATACTACGCATAACGGTGTTTGCTCACACTCACAGCTTTCTCACGTTTTTTTTACGATCTCACGATCTCCCATCTTGTTTGTTTATATCTCTAAATGCCGCGCAGAACACTCATCGTAAACTCACAGCGTTGTTAGGTACAGAACGAAACCCTAGGTTAGACTTCATCGGTGACTCGTCACGGTTTACGACGGTTAAAACTCTTATTAAAAAAAAAAACAGTTTTCTACATTTTTTAACTAACGAGATTTTGAGTAGATGGGTTGGATATTTGCAGGATTAAATTGAAAAACTCGGCCGAAGAGAATCAAATCGGTAGCCATTTGCAATACTAAGACAACTGCTCTCTGATTGGTTGTTTTTAAGACACGTTATAAAAACCGCCTTTTGTAATTAAACGTATGATTTCGGGAAAAAAAATTAGTAGGGTAATCTGTGAAATCCTTTTTACGATCTCACGATCTCCCATCTTGTTTGTTTTTTCTCTAAATTCCGCGCAGAACCCTCATAGTAAACACAGAGCTTGTTACGTACAGAACGAAACCCTAGGTTGGACTTGGACTTCATCGGGACTCGTCACGGTTTACGGCGGTTAAAACTCTTATTATAAAAAAAAACATTTTACCTTATAACTAACGAGATTTTGAGTAGATGGCTTGGATATTTGCAGGATTAAATTGAAAAACTCGGCCGAATAGAATCAAATCGGTAGCCATTTGCAATACTAAGACAACTGCTCTCTAATTGGTTGTTTTTAAGACACGTTATAAAACCGCCTTTTATAATTAAACGTTTGATTTTGGGAAAAAAAAATTAATTGGGTAACACACGTGCATCTGTGAAATTCGTTAGGGCTAACCACGTGTACAAGATGCATCAATAAACATCGTTCTAGTCATGTAATTGGCATTACATGAGGACAAAACGTTCGTTACATAACCACCAATTAGTGAATGCACATGATTTAAACATGACGACCACCTCTTTGCCTTTAATGACCTTTAGATGGATACGTCAACAACACTTTGCCTAGCTACATTAAAGTAAACAACTCTAATGCACCACTCACTTTTATAATATTTTAATATCTTGTTAATAAAAATAATAAATTAAAATGCAACTTAGTAGAAAACATAAATCAAGTTCAGAAGGGATTTCTTGTGATTATTGCATGTTATCTTTTCAATTGCAAAAAGTTTCAAGTGTCAACAACAGAAATGTTGAGTGTTGGAAAAGAAATGTTGAAAAATGAGACTTCACCACTTGTTTAAAATTTATCATTTTCTTTTATGGAATAAAAAACAATGGCAGCCAACGTTCTTTGTTGACACTAAGATTAGACAGTTAATAAATCATGTTTTATGGTTTCTTTTTTGATTCACTGCCATCAAATTGTTTTTGCATGTGCATTCACTAAAGGCATGAAAAACCACTTAAAAAACCTGCACCTGCCAATAAAGAAATGATTACATCAACATAGGGCGCTCCTTAGAGAGAATTTATCAAAATGGCACTTACTGAACAAACGTAACGAAGAGATTCTTCGCTCGTAAGTTCGCTGTCTAATCCAAGTAGAATTACACTCGTGTATGTCAAAATGCATCCAATGATAATCAAGTTATTCAAGTAAGGACTTGACATTTTGATGTTTCTGAAAAAACAGTTGTTAATAAGAACAAAATATAAATCTCATATTAACGGGTGATGCTGCTTCGGCAGTTCTAATAATGGCCGTAGTTCTAACAATGGTGGTACGTCGGTACTACCGGATGAAATTTATTTCTGTTTCATCTGGCAGTACCGACGCTTCACCATGGTTAGAATACTGCGCTGGCGACGTTAAGCTCCATTTCTTTCTTTCTTTCTTTCTTTCTTATTAGAACTACTAAAGCGACATCACCCCATTATATTATTTTTCTTTATTTTCTTAAATTTAGAACCCGTTATTTTGACCAGTGGCAAAGTATCGATACTATATTGTGCTTGTGGCGTTAAGCCTTATTCTTCTTCTTCGATATTATATTGAAAAGTAGCAGTAGCAAATTGAAGCTACTAGACTAAAAGCTACTAGACTGGTTGATACATTTAAATAGCCATTCAGCAGGTCCAGCGAATCTTGAGCTTTAGTAACAGCAGGGGTGGATGAAGCAAGGTTGTTGGCCTTATGCTGTGAAACCCCATAGTGATACTTTTCTTCAAATTTTTATGCCAAGCCATGGGGGTTCGACAACTACAAATGGTGTTGCTGCACCAGTAGCAATAGAGCCCTCTATCGGCCTCTCTACCTTTTCAAAACGGATGCAAACTGGGAAATGTGTGTCAACTAGGCCTGACCTTTATATATAGAAATTTGTTTTGTAAATTATTCTCTTTGTAGAACCGATAAACTTCAAGAAATTTCAATACTGTTTTTCAAATGAAAAAAATCTTTGAAGATAGGGAACACAATAAAAACTTGAAAACTCAATGGATGAAATAATTCTCTCTTAGACATATCAAAGATGGCACTTTCAACATTCTAATAACTGCATCTTTTTTTACTGCTTTATTAGGCAGTAAAACATTGACTTCACACACAGTCTATTCAACTTTTCTGCTATCAAACTTTATGTGCACTTTTTCTCAGAAATATCAATCTAAAGCTTAGGACACCCAAAAAAAAGTAAATAAAATTCAATAAAACATTTGACATTAAAAAAACATGAGGTTTAAATTTTTTTGCATTTTTCTTACTTATTCAGCAGAAAAAGTTAGCGCCGCATTAAAACCCCTTTAAGGTTGGATAAAAGTCTCTTGACGAATCGATTATCATTTAAATCGGTGCTTAACAATTTCCACACGCATCATAAAGTAGGTTAAGAAAGTAAATGAAAAAATAAATAATACATTTACTCACCGCTGATTCCGGAACCGGATGTTAATAGCCAAAAAGAAAATGGCGATTACAATGCCAAATGAAGCGATTATGGCGAGAACGGAATAAATGTGCAAGTTGACCCTCATTCGTTCCAAAATTGAAACAGTTCTGTCCAAAGGTGGTCCGGAACCTGTTGAAGGAGGAAAGAAAAAGGGGAAAAACAAAACCCAACATGGCCGGCAACAAAAAGCAAAATGGGGCAAAACGAGTTTTGCATAAAATACTGCACAAAGAAATTTACCTAACCTCTCCATTGAATTGATTTCCGCTTCAAATTGAGTACATTTAATGCTCCATCGTATTCACCGATTTCAACTTCACGACCACCTTTTTAAAAGAGAGAAAAATATTTATTTAACTGTTTATTTCCAAGTCAATTTGTTGATTTTCAAACTTTTCGAGTGACATCAATTTGGGCAAAGCAATTAGTGTAATCCCCAGACACTTTTCTTAGTGGGAAAACAAACGTGATCCGAGTATAAGAATCTTTTTAATGCGACATTCAATTCAATTAAAGTCTCACTTAAAGGGACAGAGTGCTAGGTCAACTCATTTCATTGCTAATTATCATTTTGATTTGTATCTGACAGTTGAACTTTAATTTTAATATCAACAAAACGAGTGTTTATCTAACTCTTTTCATTGATTTCCCCAAAATGGAATTTTATTTTGAATATATTTTATTAAAACTTAATATTGACATTGGCAAGAAGTAACATGGGAATGGCTACATTTCAATGCCTAGATGTAGATAGAAATTTTTAAACTTTAACAACTTTGGTTAATGAAATTACTTTCTTCTATTGCATACGCAATGGCACAACACCAAATAAGACAAAAGCCAAAAATCTAAAAATCCCCTTATCACCATAACAAAAACAACTAGAAACTATAAAAACAGAGCTATAAGTTCAGTATCCAACTTCATTAGTTCAGACTAAATTCTTAGTGGCTGCCCGGTTCATACGCAATGGGACAAGACCAAAACTTAACACAATCAAGTAAAATCACACGTGAACACGCAACTGCTAAAACTAATAACTAAAAGCTATTAAACCAGAACTTCCGTTTTACGTACAAAAAGGAGGCCCCGTTGCTTATGAATCTGGCAGCTACTAGGAATGTGGTTTGAACCACAATAAAGTTGGGTACTGAACTTTTAGCTCTGGTTTAATAGTTTTTACTTATTAGTTTAAGTTTTTGTAATGGTGCAGTGGGTTTTATCCCATCGCTATGGCCCTGGCTCATTTCTTTCCACAGAGAATGGCGAAGTCGCTTCGGTAGTTCTAATAATGGCCGCAGTTCTAACAATGGTGGCGCGTCGGTCCTGCCAGGCGAAGTCGCTTTGGTAGTTCTAATAATGGCCGCAGTTCTAACAATGGTGGCGCGTCGGTATTGCCAGGCGAAGTCGCTTCGGTAGTTCTAATAATGGCAGCAGTTCTAACAATGGTGGCGCGTCGGTACTGCCAGACGGAACCGGAAATAAATCCACCTGGCAGTACCGACTCGCCACCATTGTTAGAACTGCGGCCATTATTGGAACTACCGAAGCGACTTCGCCCCATTCAGGTTCAGGAAGTTTGTTTGATCATGTGATCTAAACGTATCCTCACCAGAAACACAGTACACAACTTACACCCAATCTCTATGACCTCCTTAAAATTATGTGACAACTTTTAAAAAATACTCATCTGGGAATTAAAGATAAGAAGAATTAACATAAACGTTAACACACAACTATTAAAAAAGTAAATTCAATTCTTATCTCTCAAAACATAATTCCCTTCCATTTTGACAACAACAACAACAACAACAAGTAAATAGAATTGTGACGTATCAATTAAATTTACTTTTCCATGCCAAACAAACACGCCACGTTGCAACTTTAACCACAAGACAGAAAAGAATATCTAATTTCCACTCCATTAGATACAAGTGCAATTGACGAAACCAGCTGAAACGTGTAATTTTACCTTGGAACTGTTTCAGCATCATCCCATATCCTTTCCTGTTATTATTGCTAAACCAAACTGGCCCCTAGAACAAAAAAAGAAGAGAATTCTTACAATTAAAAGAAAAGATCAATTTTCCATTCAAGCCACAATCGCAACCATTCACATCTGGTGCACCACTTTAAGAATCTTGTCAGCAAATCTTTTAACTTGCTACTCAATAAAATGCAGCCTTGAGCTTTCTACAAATCTTTCTTACCGTAACCCCTTCAAACCAAGTTGAGTTGAGGGCAGTTGCAAACAGATCTCCCCACTCTGGATTGCGGTATTCAAAGTCTTCTAAATTTCGATTCTCCCCTTGTTCTTTCAACTTGTTGGCAACTGATTGTAATGCCAATGCTATTGTCCATATACCGTCATAGGCATATCCATGAAATCTGCTCTTTTCTTTGCCTCGCAACTTATCATATTGGTCTTCGTATTGAGTTGGAGTCTAATAAGAAAAGAAAAAAAAATTAAAATGCACAAATCTGTTTGCCAAGTTAAAACACCCTCTGGGGTCTCATTTTGGAATCGCCCTCCCTAAGGCGCATGGCCAAATATCGATCGTCCAGTTCCATTGATGAAATGCTCTTGCAGCTTGCTACAACAACCTAAATTCCCCTCCCATCCACCTTCTCTACTACTGACTCTTCCTCTTGTTATTGTGTAGTTGGTTCATACTTACACCCCAATTTTAATCTCTATCAAATATTTATAGTAATAAAACCCTTTTTTGACAGCAGCGGCTTTTGTGGTTTTTCTATTTTTTCCATTCTTCTTTGTCCAAGAATTAACATCATGACACGCAGCTGTGAATTAAATATGAAGTGTGTTTAATAAGCAAAGTGATGGTTGTGTGTTCATGCTTCATTATAAAAAGGTAATTGTGGACGCCACTGTTACCGGTGTTTGGAATTGATGTGGTGCTTAATTACAACTTGTGTTATGAATTTCTGTAATCTATTACTCTAAGCTTTGAGTTAATGGGAACCAGTGTGAACCGTACAATCGTAATATAGTTATTTTTTTTGAATGCAGTACACTTTCAGTTGGGGTGTGACAATATCAATTATCCATTTCTCCAATATTTGTGTTGTTGTGAACCAATGTGAATCAATGTGAACTAATGTAAACACAGAAATTGGGTGTCTGTGCCAATATTTGCGTTATTGTGAACCAATGTGAACTAATGTGAACCATACAATCGTAATAGAGTTACTTTTTTGAAATGCAGTACACTCTCAGTTGGGGTGTGATAATATCTATTATCCATTTCTCCAATATTTATGTTATTGTGAACCAATGTGAACTAATGTGAACCAATGTGAACCAACGTGAAACACTGTGAACCATACAATCGTAATATAGTTATTTTTTTGAAATGCAGTACACTTCCAGTTGGGGTGTGACAATATCTATTATCCATTTCTCCAATATTTGTGTTATTGTGAACCAATGTGAACCAATGTGAACACTGAAATTAGGTGTCTGTGCCAATATTTGCGTTATTGTGAACCACTGTGAACTAATGTGAATCAATTTGAACTAATGTGAATCAATGTGAACTAATGTGAATCAATGTGAACTAATGTGAATCAATGTGAACTAATGTGAATCAATGTGAACTAATGTGAATCAATGTGAACTAATGTGAACACTGAAATTGGGTGTCTGTGCCAATATTTGCATTATTGTGAACCAATATGAACTAATGTGAACTAATGTGAACCAATGTGAACACTGCAATCGTAATATAGTTAATTTTTTGAAATGCAGTACACTATCAGTTGGGGTGTGACAATATCTATCATCCATTTCTCCAATATTTGGGTTATTGTGAACCAATGTGAACACTGAAATTGGGTGTCCGTGCCAATATTTGCGTTATTGTGAACCACTGTGAACCAATGTGAACTAATGTGAACCAATATGAACCAATGTGAACAATGCAATTGTGTGTTTGTGGGTTTCGTCTCACAGTTCGTCGGGTTATGTGTGTCCGAGGTTTGGTCATTAGCGTCTGGTACTGTGGGGAGTAGTTTCTGCTGATTCATTGTGCGTAATTTTAGGGAAGTTTTGTGATTACTGAAGTGCGTGTTGTGTCTGTTCGGTGTTTTTTGGTTTGGTTTCGTTTCGTTCGACTTTGGCTTTGTAGTTTGACTTGTTCACGCTGCGTATGACCTGAGTTGTCACTGGTAACTTTGAAATTCCCACTGCACATAAAGGCAAAATCAAAGAGAATTTACTAATGTTACTTACCATAGCTGACACAGTTTTAGTACGATCAGTCCTTAATGGAAGCAAATCAGTGACAATAGTTCCTTCAAAAGCTTGCGCCAATTGTCTTCGATTACAAGTGACCAATTTATCATGCCATTCGTGCCACCACTTATCCTCGTACAAACCCACAATAATCCACTGATATTTGCGACCATACATTCCCAGCCAATAAACCTTGAAATTGGAGAAAATTAAAAATTGTAAAGAAAAATAAGAGAAAGTTGTCACCTCGCAAAAGATTCTTCTTGCCCAGACTTCGTCAAAATTGCCTAAAATGATACGCGCATCCTTTTCCTAGAAGAAGAGAGATTTTTTGTATAAAAGTAGGCTCTTCAATTCTCCCTTAGGAGTCCTCAAGAGACGAAGCAACGGCAAAGCGAAACGCACTGGCACGAGCCCCAAGTGCAGGGATCCAGACTTAATCAAGATTTATAACTGGCAGAAATGGAAAAGTTCGTGTCGTTTTATTGCTCTGTCTCCAAATGACTCGACTTGACTCATCAAACAAAACCTCCCAACTACTAATTGATAATTACAAGACAATTCCTGTCTTGGCCTAACACTTTTGCCTACAACATTTTAATTTTTTAAAGAAAACATTTTATGGGCAAATAAAAATTTCCTAAAGTCGGATTAAAACTCGTTAACCTATTTTCTACTCCCATAAAATTTTTAATTCACATCTTGACATTTTACAAGATAAAAAAAAATATAAAAAGTTACCTTTAATTTAATCAAATGTATCTGCACTTCCTTAGCGAAACTTTGCGATTCCAAGATGGTGACCCCGGCCTCTTCCAACTCGTTCAGAAGTTTATTATGAGCCTGTTTTACACGAGTTATAAGTTTGATGTTAAATTTTAAATTGACGTTACTCACCAAAGCGTATCGCGGTTTATTCTGGTATAAAGTGCCCACTTGGGTCCAGTTGTACAATTTCAACAGGTGAATTCGTGGTGGATTGAATTCGTTCTCGTTGGGCACCATTCGAAAGAAATAAGGGTAATTTTGGCTCGTGAACATTGGATGCGTGTCGGCGTAGGACAACTGCAAAGTAATTTCCGATACTCTCTATCAGTGAAAGTAAAAGCCAGTTTCTGCTACTGACGTGACTCAAAGTGTTTTCCACTCAAATTGAAGCAATTTTAATATAGCAACAACAGGCTCAACTATTTTTGACGTTAAAGTGAATGGGGGAAATAAATATTATATGATAACTCTTGTAAGATTTTCAACTTGCTCGAGCTGACAGAGAATTTTTGGAAAGGTTAAGGGGTAAGTCTCTTCTGCCCATAAGATGTTTACGTTTTAATAACTAGTAAGATGTACTAGCTAAACTCTTATTTTATTACGAAATAGCTTAAAAGCGAACGAAAAAAAAAAGCCGCCGTTTAAAATAAAACTTCAGAAAACTGCACAAAAAAAACTGTAGAGAAAATGCATTAAATTGTTCAATTACAGAAAAACTGTAGAAAACTGCAGTAAATTGGCTCAACTAAAGAAGAACTGCAGCATATTGGCCCAATTGCAGAAAAACTAAAGAAAAATTGCAATAAATTGGCCCAATTGTATATGAAAAACTAAAGAAAAACTGCAATCAATAACTTGGCCCAATTGCATAAAAACTGTACGAATTGGCCCAATTCCATGAAAAACAAAAAAAAACTGCAATAACTTGGCCCAACTAGAGAAAAACTGCAGCAAATTGGCTCAACTAGAGAAAAACTGCAGCAAATTGGCCCAATTGCACGTCATCTGTAGAAATCTGCAGTAAACTTGCCCAACTACAAAAAAAACTGTAAAAATACTGCAGCATGTTAGCCCAATTGCAGAAAAACTCCAGTAAATTGACCCAAATGAACATTAACTGCAGTAAATTGACCAAATTGCACATAAACTGCAGTAAATTGACCCAATTGCACATAAACTGCAGTAAATTGACCCAATTGCACATAAACTGCAGTAAATTGACCCAATTGCACATAAACTGC